>JAOTRH010077378.1:0-50035 GCA_034768845.1 Heliamphora exappendiculata
ACCCTCGGTAGGCGGCGAATCATTCTTAAGGAAACTGCGATAGCAGGACTCGGTTTGCAAATTTCATTTTATTATTCATGTTATTTCATTCTCTGTAAATTTCAGATTTATGTAATTGTTGAAAGCTTAATAAAGATGTATTTTCTGGATCCCCGAGCATGTATTTTATGTTAGCGTTGAAAATTCTCCCAACAAAATCCACTCCCAAAATACGTTTCTCATCATCACGAAGACAGAGCATTTTGTTAATGGGCAAGGAAGCTCTGAAGAGGAATCAGAGACCCGTTACTCACCATTTTCGTCGTCGTCTTCTTCGGTCTCAACCTTTTCAACGGCATAGGAGCATCGGAGACGAGCTCCGCGCTGGAGCTTCGGCGACGGTGATGTTGTGCACAGTGGAAATGATGATTTCAAAGGAGAAGAACCAAGCATTGTGGCGTCAGTGACGGGGGTACGAAGATGGCGGCATCGGAGACGGGCTCAGCGCTGGAGCTTCGGTGGCGACGACGCTGTGCACGACGGAGACGACGATTCGAAGGAGAAGAACCAAAATGGGTTTAGTTTGCGAAAAAACCTCATGTGTTAAGGGATAAGGGTATATTTGTCTAAACAATTAACAAATTTAAAAATTAGGACCCCATAGAATATTCAAAAAGTTGTTAGAACTAATAACAAAACAATTCCTCTAAATAGGACCCCAATTATTTTTTCCAAAATTAAAATAATTCGGTACCCAATTATTAAAATAAGAAATTCAAGTATTTAAATAAACATTGAGTCAATAATTCAGTTTTGTTTTTTGTTTTTTGTTCCTGAAAAGAGCAAAGAACAAAGACCGAAAATAAACCGAGGAAACTAGTGGGTACAATCTTATTCATTAACACCCTGTGTGGCCCTGGACTTCAAAAAAATAAATTTATTCATTGTCGGATGGGATTTTTCCGCTCAAAGCCCACCATTTATTATTATCTCACAACCACCTTTACAACTCCTATCTCCACCATGATTTGCCTCGCCAAAAATAATAGTTTATTTACTAACTTTACATTACTGATTTCTATTTTTTATATTGCTCATGTTTTTTTTTAATCATTTGAACTAAAAAGAAAATTTTTTAATCAAACAATAAAAGGATTCTGAATAAACAAACTATTATTTAGGCTTCGTTTGTTTCGATAGAAAAATTTTTTATTAAAAAAATATTTTCAGTGGAAACATTTTTAGAAAAAATATCTATATTTTTTGTGTTTGGTTGCAATTTTGGAAAAAAATAGTATTGGTAGATTTGATAATGTTAGAATTGGTGACAGTAGAAGTAATGGCGGCGGTGGTAACCATGACCCTCAAGCTCAGACCTCTGACCTCTGACCTTTGACCTCTGATCCTCAACTCTCGAACCATTGAACTATCGAACTTTTGAATCCCAAACCCTCAAACCTTTAGACTGGTGGACTGTTGGAAAAAATGATTAAAAATTATTTCTTAATGTAAAAGAAAATTGGTTGAAGATGATAATTATTTGTTACCATTTCAGGAATGTATTTTTTTGTGGCACCTATTCGGTTTGAATAGTTGTGTCGATTTCTTAATAATTATTCAAAATATTTATGAATTCCTCTATATATGCTGGGTTCTCTTTTGTTTTTAAATATAGAATTCACATGGAATTTATTGCATATTTTGTGTCCAATTCAGTGCAAAAGGGTACAAAATATAGTTTGGTTTGCCAAACCCATCGATTGCATTACTTCTTTTGTGAAATTCAGATTATTGTATCGTAAAAGATAGATATCCATATATAACATCGTAAGCACCATAATTAGAACGAATCTGTCTTAAGAATATAACATCAAACGCAAACCTTGATCTAATTTCATCATTAAAATTATATATACGTTCTGTAAGCCCAATTTATATGTTCATTTTTCTTATCACAATTGGACAAAAAATATACCATTTTTTTTTGCCTTGACATTTTCATGTCTCATGTTAGTGGGCATATATGGTCCTTGTTTTGTTTGCTTCTACACAAGCACAGCGCATGAATTGCATAAATATTTGGAAGGCATGTCTTTATTCAATAATTGAGTTTGATTCGTCATTCGTCTCTTACATGAATTCGGGAAAAACTAGAGGAAGACTGGAAAAGTTTTGGCCTATCCCCATTGTTTTCTTCAATGATCACTTAATGATGAATCATGAAAAGTGAAAGAGGGAAACAAAAATTATATGTACTATATAGATGCCTTTTGCTGCCATTTTCATCAAATCATGTGTATACATATGGTTTATTTTGTTTGAGCCATCGTTCTTTTTTTTTACACTGTTTGTCAATGCATGGCATTTGTATCAATGAAATTCTTGTATTCAAACCTTGTCAAGAGTAAATTTATTGCATGGGGTGCAAAAGAACAGAGTCAAGTTGAATTTAGCCGAACTTTTACGAGCTTGATTTGTTTTGGTATTGTTTAAGGTCAGCTCAAACTTGAATAACAATTCAATTATTTGTTCGACTCAGCTTGAGCACGATTCGAATGACCTAAACGATCTAGTTTGAATGACCTAAACAAGCTCGAGCTTGAGCTCGAGTTTGTATTCCAATTTTTTTTTTCATGTAAAATCAAGTTTCTTTTTATGAAGTTAGGAAATCAGATTTAGAATATTATTTCTAAGCCACTTCATTCAAAGAACAAAAAAAAAAAAAAAGTAAGGTGTGCAAATTTGAATTGTTTGAAATAAGGTTTAGGCAGGATAAAATTCTAATTTTACAAGTACATTTATATACTTTTCTTAACCGAGCATAATGAGCTTCTAATGAGTCGAGCCGACTTATTAAATGAACTGATCATGAACTTATACGAGCCAAACTGAGGTTATACAATCAAGCCAGGCTCATTTAATAAACGAGTTTAATTTTGTATTAATAAATAATATATTTATTAAATGAACTGAAATCTAACGAGCTTAAATCGAGCCGAGCCCGAATTGTTCATTAAATGTTTGGTTCTTGTGCACCTCTACTATTTTTATTTTATATATATATATATATATATATATATATATATATATATATAAAGAGAGAGAGAGAGAGAATATGACTTTTTGAGATAAAATATATATTGCGTCAATTTGGTTTGCCAACGATGATGAACAGTGCTCACGTGCTTGTTCACTGTCAAGTGGATAAACTGTTGTGCACAGAAGATTCAGAATAATCACAAACAAACTAAAGAGATAGATTTTACGTGGTTCGGCAATTTACCTACGTCCATGGGCAGCAAAAATCCATATATGAAGAAACGATTACTAATTATTCAACTTTTATAGATTCTCCTCTTAAACAACTTGTACATCAATAATCTAAGGCTACATTCATATTTATAAGAGAAAAAATAGACTAAATCTAATCATACTTGTGCTAGTTCAGTTCAAAACTAATTAAACAACTACAAATTAACATTTTTCATAACTCTTCAAACTTAGTAACCATGATAGACTAAAAGTTTATACCAACTCAAATTGGATTTGAACCAAAATTTCCAACAATCTCCATCTTGTTAAGAATCCATATTACAAAAAAATCAACATACCAAACCTTTCACTAAATGTATTAAAAGTGCTCAAATTTCTAAATCAAACAAATCAACAGATAAACTTTGTATCCAAATGCGCTTTGTGGCACCAAATTCACCTGGGGTGACTAAAGCTTCAAATAAGGCATATTGACAGATTAATGATGTCACAAAATGCGTCCTAAGGTGCCATACACCCATAGGTGTTCAATTCTTTGACAAATTGGTCAAGTTCAAACAATGTTAAGACTTGACCTTTGGCTTTTGAGATTTCTTACAAATTATGTTAGCACCACCTTTAAAAGTATGTCCATGCAGAAAATACAAATTACTACGGATAGTACCTTTCAAAATCTCACGAGCTCCCAACATAACTTTGAGAACTCCACTATTCATACTGATTTTGAACCATTTCGAGTCTAGAACTCTAAGTGAGATAAGATTCTTATTCAAGTCTGGTACATACCGAATTTCTGAAATAACATTTATAGTTCCATTATATGGTTTCAAACGGATACTTCTCATCTCTCGAATTTTATAGGCATTATCGTTCCTCATAAGCATTGTTCCACCATCTATCTCTTGAAGTCAGAAAACTAATCCCGATTGGGACACATGTAATAGGAACATCCAAAATCTAAAATTCATTCATTAGAATGACAAACAAACAGTGTACTCATCAAGTCAACATCAGAATCTTCATCCTCACTGACAGTATTGGTTATAAAAACTGTGTCTTTCTTCTATTTGTTAAGTTTCGAACAATCCTTCTTACAGTGCCCTAAATTGTGGCAAAAGGCACATTCATTTTTGGCGATTCTCGTTGATCTAGATAAATCACTACCTAATTTTGATCGAGAACTTCTCTTCTTTCTAGATTATTTTGAACCAGATCTTACTGACAAGACTTTATTGAATGTTTCATAGTTGACCTGTTTATCCTTCCGGCGGTATTCGTTGTTTATCAAAACATTAGATATATCACTAAAATGGATCTTTTTCTTTTCGTATAAAAGTGTGGTAATAAGATATTCATACGAATCAGGTAAGGAATTTAGCAATAACAAAGCCTAATCTTTATTTTGGATCTCGATATCCAAGTTCTACAAATCAGTAAGAATTTTATTATATTCAAATGTTCGGACATAAAAGTACCTTCTTGAAACTGAAATTGAAAGAGCTGTTTCTTTAAATAAAGACAGATCTCTATGCTTTTTAATAAGTATTTCTTCTCTAATTTCTTCCAAAAATCTTTCACCTTCAATTCTTTCATCACAAAATATTTCTAATCTTTTGCAAGACATAAATGGATTGTACCACAAGTTTGTAAATTTAACTTGTCCCATTCTCTATCTGACATATTATTTGGCTTATTTTTCAAAGTAAAATCCAACTCTTGTTGAATCAAAACATCTATTACCTTGCATTGCCACGTACCAAAGTTGTTAGTTTCATTAAAGTTTTCAATTTTAAATTTTGCGTTGGACACCATAATTCTCCACAGATAATTTCTCGAACCTTCTAACTTTTTTCCTTTAGTAGATTCGACCATCAGAATGCTTAAGTCTCACCACAAATAATATTCTGCCCTTGAAGAAAACTAAATTGAATTTCAAAAAACTGAATTGATTAAATCTAATGTCGTGGTTGAATCTAAAACGACCAAAAATGGTTAAAACCACTATAAATCGGTCAAAAAAGGCTGCAAATATATACTGAATCGTCACAAAAAAAGTTGCAAAAGAACAAAAAAACACGAACCGTAGAATCGGGCACGCACGGTATTGAATACTAAAATCAGCACACAAACTTGAAGCCACATATCTGGAGTACTGAATTTTAGGGCGCATTTGGCGTATTCAAATTACGAGCATAGACTTAAATGGCGCTTGATGGTGCATTTGAACTCCATTTTTTACGTATAATATACTGTTGAAATCATTTCGACGAAACGAAACTTCTAGTATATTCAAAAATAATTTTTGACCACTTCGAATTCTGAGCAGAGAGCAAAAAATAATTTTAATCAAAACTCTGATATCACTTGTTGTGCAGGAAAGGCCTAAAATAATCACAAACAAACCAAATAGACAGATTTTATGTGGTTCGACAATTTGCCTACGTCCACGGGTAGCAGAATTCAATATATGAAGAAACGATTACAAATCACTCAACTCTCACAGATTCTCCTCTTAAACAACTTGTACACCAATAATCTGAGACTACATTCATATTTATAAGAGAAAAAAGAGAACTAATCTAATCATATTTGTACTAGTCGAGTTCAAAACTAGTTAAACAACTACAAATTCACATTTTTCAAAATTTTTCAAATTTAGTAATCATGGTTGATTAGAAATCTATAGCAACTCAAATCGAATTTGAACCAAAATTTTTAACATAAATAATAGCGATTTGAATCAGAAAGAAGATGAATAGTGGCGACACACTGTTTGTGGCTGTAGTGTTCATTTGGTTACTTTAAGATCACGCTTGGTTGTGCTAAAATAAGAAAATTGCTTTTTTGGCTCGTAAATGCTGGTATCAACTTTGTTTTGAGTGTTGTTTAATCCAATGGACTAGAAATTCTATTTTCTATTACTTGTCTAGTTTTTAGGTTTTTTCTAAAATATGTGAATTTTTAATCTTTTATGCTTTTATTTATTGAAAGAAATTAAATGAATTTCAAGAAAAATTGTGAAAATAAATGCAAATAGAATATTACATGATCTGAACTGAACGTGGGTGATTCATTATGTGAGCATATTTTTGTCACTTGTATGTGTTTTTATGTATGTGAACATTAATTATGATGATTATAATTTGTTTGCATATTTAAAAAATTTTTGTTCAGATTTTATATTTATTTGTCAAATCAATAATTCCGAGATTGATTTGGTTCAGTTTGATATGAACGAAAATATGAGCATGTATAATTAGGCCAACGTATTTATTGTGAGGTTTGGACAATATTTATTTTATTCATTTTTGAAGGATGATAGGTTTAATTTTGTTGTCATACTTATATACATTTTTGGATTAAGTACGAATTTTAATATTTATTTAAAGATGTAACGTATATGATTTTGACCTATATACGTGTGAATGCCCTATGTTTGATAATTAAATTCTTTTTTGGATTTAAGGGCACGTTCAAATCTAATTCCTAACATTTAGTTGTTCTTAAACAAATATGCTTTACAAGTTAATTGTTAAAATTAGTATGTGAATTTGATTTATGCTGTAGTGGATATCCAGTTATTTGGAAGGATATATGGTCGTCGTTGCACTTGTTGTGAATATTTAGTCAGAATGCGACTAAATCCAATCCACACGTCTCGTTGGTAAAGAACACGAATAAGTCACAAACGAACGTCAAACAAGAACAAGAACAAAACAACCAATGATGCATGGACATAAGATTTTACGTGGTTTGGCAATGGTGCCTACGTCCACGGACTCACACTCATATTATTAATCTTGGGATTACAAAAGAGGGACAAAGTTCTTGAGAGAGAACTTCAGAACAACAACGGAAGAATAAAATAAAAAAAACCCTGCACGGCTGCTATAAACCCTACCAGCTTAAAAAACAAGCGCCCTCGGATAGACCGCTTGAGCGGTCTATCGGGCAGTCTTATACCACCCTCGGCTTCTTCAACTGCAGACACTACCGCTCGAGCGGTCAACCCCAAAACTGGGTTTTTGCTTCACTCTCAACAATTCTCCCACTTGAAGTAAAAACCACACCAAGTCTTGTGCAATCCTGAAATCCCAAATTCTGTGTGAGTCAACCCCTTTGTCTTCTAAGCTCGAAGACCAACAGAAGCTGAATTGTCCCTCAGCTTCTCCACTGTCACAACCTTTGTGAACATATCTACAGGATTTTCACTCGTATGAACCTTCTCCGGATTAAAGTGCCCTTCTTCCAGTTGAGACCGAATAAAGTGATACTTTATATCAATATGCTTGGTCCTTGAACGAAATGCTGAGTTCTTTGCCAAGTGTATAGCACTCTGACTGTCGCTATACAGCTGACACTTATCCTGACCTCTTCTCAATTCTTTTAAGAAACCCTTTAGCCAAATCAGCTCTCTACACAGTTCAATAGCTGCGACATATTCTGCCTCGATGGTAGAAATTGTTACTTTCTTTTGCAACTTGAAAACCCAGCTTACCGCTGCACTGCCCAGGGTAAACACATACCCTGTTGTACTTTTCCTGCTGTCGATGTCCTCAGCTAGGTTTGAATCCACTAACCATTTCAGCTGAATTCTCGAGCCCTCATAACACAAAGCATATCTCGTGGTGCCCTTGAGATACCTTAGAATCCACTTCACTGCTTCCCAGTGCTCCTTATCCGGATTTGGCATGAATTTGCTCGCAACTCCCACTGCATAGGCAATCTCTGGCCTTGTGTAGGTCATGGCATACATCAAGCTACCTACGGCTGACGCGTATGGTACCTTTGCCATGTAGTTCCTGTCTTCATCTGTAACAGCTCCATGTTCCTTTGAAAGTCTGAAGTGACTTCCCAAAGGCGTGCTTACGTGTTTAGCACCTTCCATGTTGAAACGCGGCAGAACCTTTTCAACATACTCCGACTGCGTCAGTCTTAACTTTTGACTTTTTCTGTCTCTTCTGATTCTCATCCCGAGTATTCATTTGGCTTCTCCCAAATCTTTCATAGTGAATTTCTGGGACAATTGTGCCTTGAGATTCACAATCTCATCCATGCTGGAGCCTGTAATCAGCATGTCATCAACGTATAACAGTAGAATCACATATGAGCTGACAAATCTCTTGATATAGTAGCAATGGCCACCGTGGCATCTGCTGAATCCTGTGTCTGCCATAAAGCTGTCAAACCGCTTATATTATTGCCTAAGGGCATGTATCAATCCATACAAACTTTTCTTCAACCTGCACACCATGTTCTCATTCTCTTTAATCGAATACCCCTGTGGCTGCCGCATATAGATCTCTTCCTCCAGATCACAGTGGAGAAAAGTTGTCTTGACATCTAGCTGCTCTAGATGCAAGTCTTCTGTAGCCACTATACTCAGAACCGTCCTGATGGTGGATATTTTCACAATTGGTGAAAATATCTCCGTGTAGTCAATTCCTGGCTTTTGTTGATAACCCTTGACCACTAGTCTCGCCTTGTACAGCTTGCTCCCATCAGCTTCTTCTTTCAGCCTGTAGACCCACCTGTTCTGCAATGCTAACTTACTCTTGGGCAACTGAACCAGATCCCAAGTCTTGTTAGATGATAGAGATTGCATCTTTTCATCCATTGTACGCTCTCACTCGTCCTTTACCTCTGTCTGCGAAGCCTCTTCAAAACATTCTGGCTCACAACTGTTTGTCAACAGCAGGTAGTGCAATGAGGGCGAGTATCTGACTGTAGGTCTGCTTACTTTAGTAGACCTCCTAATTATGGGAGTCTGTGGCTCTACCTGTGGAGTTAGCTGTCTGTTCACATCCCGGGGTTCCAAGACTTTGCTGGACGATCCGTCAAACTCAACAAAGTCTGACTTGTCTACTGTCTCATCCTTCTGATCCTGTCTATTTTTATACAAAACAGACTTGTTAAAAACCACATCCACACTTCTCACAACTTTCTTGCTTTCTGGATCCCACAGCCTATAACCATAGCTATTTGTACCGTAGCCAATAAACACACATTTTTGAGACTTCAGGTCTAGCTTCCCCCTGTTTTTTGACACAACATGTACATAGGCTATGCAACCAAAAATGCATAAATGGAAAATCTTTACTTCTTTCTCGGTCCAAGTTTCTTCTGGCAAACCACGATTCAGTGCAACTAAGGGCCCCCTGTTAATCAAATATGCTGCTGTGTTCACTGCGTGTGCCCAAAATTGCTTTGGCAACCCGGCATATAACCTCATACTCTAGGCACACTCCACGATTGTCCTGTTCATGCATTCGGCCACTCCGTTCTGTCTCAGCTTCATCAAAATAGTTTTTAGTCTTCTGATTTCATTAGCTGCACAGTAATCTTTAAATTTCCTACTGCAATACTTGTTGCCATTCTCAGACTTTAAACACTTCAATTTTAGTTTTGTCTCATTTTCAACGAATGCCTTTCAACTCTTGAAAATACTGAGCACGTCTGATTTATTCTTATAAAAGTAAACCCATAACTTTCTGGTAGCATCATCAATGAGAGTTTCGAAATATCTCGAGCCACCGATAGAGGGTACCTGAATAGGTCTACATACATCTGTATGCACCAGTTCCAATTTGTCTGACTTTGAAGTCTTCGCCTGCTTTGTAAAGATAATCTTTTTCTATTTTTTTAAGACGTAATCTTCACAGAATTCCAGGTCCACTGATTCAGTACCCGGTAGCTTTCATTTTTGTGCCAAAACTCTCATCCCTTTTTCACTCATGTGACCGAGACGCCTATGCCACGTACTAGTGTCTTCTTTAGATTATGCCACTATTATATTGCTGTAAGAACCAGAGGATACATACAGTGTACCCTCCTTCTTCCCTCGAGCCAAAACTAATGACCATTTACTCATCTTTTCGAAGTCTCCCCCAAATGTCGTCACAATTCTAGATTCTAACAATTGGCCTACTGAGATCAAGTTCCTCGTTAGACTTGGCACGCGCCTAACATCCTTCAACTTCAATACTGTACCGTTGACATGTGTGATATGTTTTTCACCCTTCCCAACTATACTGCAAGCCTTATCATCCCTTAGATAAACTTTTCCAAACTTTCTCTTCACATACCCGTGAAGTTTATCTATGTAGGGCGTGGCATGGAATGAGGCTCCCAAGTCAATAATCCATGAATCAGTTCTACAATCCAGTGCACAAATCAAAGCATTTGTATTTTCTTCGTCAGAAACATTAACGGTAGCCTTACCACCTTGATTCGTGTCGTCGCGCTGCTTCCTCGGAGCTTTACAGTCCTTTTTGAGATGGCCTTTCTGTTCACAGTTCCAACATCCAGCTGACTTCTCCCGAGTCTGCGATTTACCCCGTGATTTGGATCTATGGTTTCCCCGGCCCATTAGATTCTTCCTATTTGTCTTTCTTCTGCGATCGTCAACATTCAAAATTGACCCTGATGTTGATCCTTCACCCGCTGTTCTGTGATTCCTCTCTAAAGATGAAAACGATAACCTCCTCTAACTTCAACTTAGATGAAGAGTTGCTGACTGCGACAACCAAACCACTCTAGCTTTCAGGTAAATTGGACAGGAGAGCTAAGGCTCTAACCTCATCATCAAAATTGATCCCAACCGACTCCTATTGGTTTACAATTGAGTTAAACTCGTTGAGATGCTTTGCTATAATGGCATCGTCCGCCATCCTCAGATTGAATAGCCTCTTCATAAAGTATAGCTTATTTGATGCAGATGGCTGATCATACATCTTTTCCAATGCCACCAATAATCCTATCGTCTTCTCTTTCGCGATATTGGAAATTACTAACGGTGCGAGACTTAGTCGCACGGTCCCCAAAGCCTTTCAGTCCAATATCTCCCATTCGGTCTGTGTCATCTTCTCTGGTTTCTCCCCAAACAGGGATTGAAACAGGTCATTTTGATACAGAACGTCATCGATCTGCATCCTCTAAAGAGCAAATTTTGAACCATTGAACTTCTCGATCTTGATCTTACTGCCATATGCAATGTCGTGATCTTCACTCTCTGAACCTCGCTTTGATACCGGTTGTTGTGGATATTTAGTCAGAACGTGACTTAATCTAATCCACACGTCTCGTTGGTAAAGAACACAGACATGCCACAAACGAATGTCAAACAAGAATAAGAACAAGAACAAAACAACCAATGATACACGAACACAAGATTTTACGTGGTTCGGCAATGGTGCCTACGTCCACGGACTCACACTCGTATTATCAATCTTGCAATTACAAAAGAGGGATAAAGTTCTTGATAGAGAACTTCGGAATAACAGAGGAAGAATAATAAAAAAAACCCGCACGGCTACTGTAAACCCTAGCAGCTTAAAAAAAAGGCGCCATTGAATAGACCGCTTGAGTGGTCTATCGGGCGATTTTATACCACCCTCAGCTTTTTCAACTGCTGACATTGCCGCTCGAGCGGTGGAAAGACTGCTTGAGCGGTCAACCCCAAAATTGGGTTTTTGCTTCACTCTCAACAGCACTAAGCAAAAAATCATGGTTTAAGAATGCGATTTTTTGACTCTTGTAAAATTAGAGAAATTTATCATTTGATAAACGAATTAAAGGGGTTTAACATTTCTTGAAATTGAAAAGAAATTATGTGAATCTATTGAGATGAAAGGGATGGAGTGACAAATAATTCTGTCACTAATATTTTTTTTAAAGTTATGAATTCATCGTAATTATGAGTTATGATAGTGATATTTGACCGGACGTATGAATCATGTCACAAACTTTAGTAATTACGGTGACCATTTTTTGAGTTGCCACGAAAATGTGGGGACCAAAAAATATAGGGTAATATAATGCAAATTGAATATCTACCCGATTGGCGTTATAGTTATGACATGGAATTCATCAAACTAAATGTATATATTGTAAAGTTCAGAGTGGAATATGAGTTTGTCGCTTTAAATAAAGCATGAGAAGAAGGAATGTTGCTTCAAAGTGATGATATTCCAATATGGTTGTACATTGTGCCAATGAAATACATTTATTAATTATAAGGGCACAAAACATGTGTAATAATAAGTATTGTCGACATAATTGTCATAGATTCGATACCATAAAACGACTAGTCTCACATGAATATATCACAATTGACTATAATAACCAAAAGATAATATCGCGGATCCGTTAATCAAAATATTGTATGGAGAGTTAGTTAAAAAATAATCGAGAAAAATGAGATTAAAGCTTATGAATTAAGAGTCGCCTCAATAACAACCCAACATAACTGACTAAAGATTTCAAGATCAAGATTCGATGGAACAACTGAAATGTGTACGAGTCAGTAAAATCAATGTGGAGATAACTTCGCTTACTCATTCATATGATAACAATGATGCATGTAATGTTATTTGGGATAAACTATGCTTTTATGATCTGTTTGTTTGAAGCATATAACTATAGGATTTAATATAATATCCAGTGGGTTCTATAAATCTATTGTTTGTTTAAACAAAAATGTCTGGATATTCAATTCAAAATAAATGCTTATCCCAGGATATGTTATACCAGGGGTGAGGGTATTTGATATTTGACCTCTTTAAAGGCTAATTTACCTACTACATTTGAATGGATATTATTTATTTTGTTAAGCATAATTATTTATATTATTTATTCTGTTAAACATTTGATATTTAAATGTATAATTAAATTTTTATGAGGATAAATAAAAAAGTTTATATTTTATTTATTTGTTATAAGTTTTTATTGATTCATATTCATCATAAAAACAAATATGGTATATGTATCTACTCAAATATAGCATATATAATGCTATATTCATTTAGTTTATATTTATTTTTATATTCGATAATATTTTATATATCCTTCAATTTATGTATGGACAAACAAAAATGCCCACAGGGGACCATTTGAAATCTGACAAAAAAAAACATTCACAAAACTTTGGATTACGCAAAGTACACATGATTCTTAAACAGTAAATTTCCTAGCATGCTTCTTCACTCTTTTTTTGGTTAATTTCCAGAGTGACGACAAATACCCTTTGATTGTCATTAAATGCCCTGCACTTATTTTTTTTCTTTTTTTCTTTTTTGTTTTACCACTGTATTTTGAATGCTTGCAGGTACAATATATTAGAAGCAAAAAAAAAAACAGGAAAAATCAGGATTCCATAGAGAAGACTTGCCCAGTTTGGAATAATTGTTTATTTGTTTATTTAATTTAATTTATTTTTATTTTTAATAATTTTTTTTATTATTTAATTAAACTATTATATTTTTTTAATTTCTCTTATCGAGATGAGTCAAAAAAATTTAAAAAATTGATCAAAATATAAAATAATTCACAAAAAACAAAAATATCTAATAAATGTTACTTACTTTCGTCATTAGTGGATTTTTTCATCTTTTAGTCAAATAATTTTACTTTTTGGATTCATCTCATCAACATAATTCAAAAAAGTAAAATAATTTAATCAAAAAAGATAAAAATAAGCAAAATTATCGACATTTAGCCCAAATAGGACCTTTTTTTTTAGAGAGAAAAACAAAAAAAATAAAAAAAAACTGCATCACTCAGTTGGTAAGGTACTCAAACAAAAAAATAACCAATTCATTAGTTCTTCATTATCCTTTTCCTTTCTCTCTCAACAAATCCTACAGCCAAACAAAACAATAGAGTCCATTCTCCAAGAAACAAGAAGGAATGATGTTAATCCACATCTGATTCAGAACTCTACTGGTTGTTGTAAAAAAAAAATTAATTAATAACAAAAAACTCTTTGCGAAGAAGTGTCGGGTTTATGTAAGATTCACCACACATAAATCGGGCTAAGCTTAAATTTATAAAAATTATGATAATTTTGTGCAGTAGCCCTAAGGATTTAGAAGAATTGAAACCAAAACCTCACCTTCTTAAATGTGATTCTTTACCAACTCATCTATTATTTTAAAATCTCTGCGTGGTCCTTGTTCGGCTTAGAGAGGTGCGTTTATCATTTTAACTTATTGCGTGTTACTCCTATGATTACTACGATTTTGGTTTTGATTTTTCGTACCACAGTGGAATGTATCATTGTTAAAATATGTATCTTATATTGGTAAATTTTTACCCTGGCTTTTGGCGTTGCAAGACCAAAACCGCTGTTGAGTCACAATTTCTCCATGATTAAAATTCTTTTTAAAAGCCCTTGTCTTGCTTAAAAAATCTAGTATCGTGATAAATCATCCTATGTCGAGTGAGTTTCTTTCCCCAAGGCTAGGTATTTATTGTTCTTGTTCGGGAATGAGTATCACTTTGATTTTTGTGTTGGTGCAATAGAAGTATGTTTAGTAATGATGTGCTTTGGGGTTTTGTAGTCATTAATCAATTGTAAGGACTTTGACGAGGTTTTTGTTGTGCGTAAGGGGTGATACGTGTGATTACCTGTGAATGGTGTCAAGGTTCGACAACGTGTATCTTGACTTACAAAAATAATCTTAGGTGCATGTTTCGCCTGGATTAAGGTTTTCTCCATAAAAGTAGTTTATTTTCATGAGTTGATAATAATATGTTGAAGATTTGAGGTTTTTTGTTGGAAACCTTATAAAGTGTGAGTAATTGAGGATTGAGATTATGTTTAGGGTTTGTTGGAGAGTTGACTTGGGTTTGAAATTGCTTTTTTAAACCATGGTAGGTTATCCTTATTATGTATGCGCAAAATATACCAAATTTGGAATATCTCGAATTAAAGTTAAATTTGAGATTTAAATTGAGTTTGGCTCTTGGTTTTACATCCATGAAATTACTTAATTTTCTAAAAGTGGGAGATTTTACGCGAAATCATCTTAATTGTATAAAATTGAGATAATTGTTGACCTATGTTATAAGATGTTTGGATTAATCATGTAGTGAATGCATAGAAGTTTAAGGTGAAAACCATAGTGGTGGTTGATGAACCGATATTGTTGATGATAGGTTGTTGATTGAGAATGATTGGATTAATGAGATAGGTTCTCATATCTTTTCATGTAACCAAAAAGGGGCATGATTGTGTATAGGTTCCATATCTTTCGATTTGATTAAAAAGGGGAATGATTATGTTGACGGACCCATGTCCTTCGGCTTAACCAAAAAAGAAAATGATTATATTGAGGTACCCATGTTCTTTGGTTTGACCGAAAAGGAGAATGATTATGTACATGGGCCCATGTCTGTAGGCTTGACCTTAAAGCGGAGCGATAATAAAAAGGTGCTCATATCCTTTGGTTTGACCGTAAAAGAGTGTGATTATGTTAAGGTATCCAAATCCTTCGAAAGAACCAAAAAGGGGTGTGATTGTGTAATGATGCATTGTTATTCGAATGTACGGGAATTGGGTTATAGGCATATAATTGTTTGTAAATCATGAGAAAACTATATTCTTTTGGGTTGGGTTTTTAAAATAGGATTGTTAATTGCATATTGAGCATGATTCTTCTAGATTGTTTAGAATCCTATTGAGTCTCGGCTCATGTTGTTTAAATCCATATTTTTTAGGCGTTGATGATGAGAATTCGTTTTAAAAGGATTCATGCCCGTTTTGGGAGTTATTCTGTTGTATTGGCAAGATTTTAATTCTATGTTTATGGTGTGAATTGAGTGAATCGTGTTATTGTATCTTGAGGCATTGTATATAATGGATAGATGAGTTATATGGCCTTAAGGCCAATAGTTTATTGTTTGGACGAATGTAATTAACGTATGGCCCTCGGGGGAGGCTATTGATCCTCGCGGGAGGTTTTGAGATGGCAATTTGACTGTATTTCCATGATTGAAGTTAGTTTTAAGAATGTTTTGTATTCTTGAATTCAAATTTTTCAAAGGAAGTGTTGGTTGGAAATACTTTCAAGTAAAACAGGTTTTTGGTGTGCTCTTGGGTGGGTGACCGCTCAAGTGGTCTACTACCTGAGATGAGGGGATTTTGGCTCAACCAGGTGGCCGCTCGAGTGGTCATGGGTCTGCTCGAGCAGACTCACCTGGCCAGGGTTGGAACTTTATTTTCTTTATATAAAAATATCTTTTTTATTCGGACTTCGCCCCGAGACCCTTTTTTGTTCAAATTGAAGTTTCGAGAGTCTTCTTTCCAGTTGTTTAACTCTCTTTTTGAAAATCAATTTGGAAGAAATGGTTTGTTTGGAATGATATACGTAAAACGGGTTTTCTTAAAGGTTTTCTTTTTAAGTTTGATGTATCATTATGGAATGTGATTTTATCTTTGATGAGACCCTTTTAGTTTTTCTCTAGCCCTTGTGTCCTTATTGTGGGTTTTCGTGGGTTGTTCACATACCTCGGGTTTTTGGGGCATGACAGATTGGTATCAGAGTTTTAGGTTCGAATACCTTTGAGCCGTGGAAATTGGCTACACCATCGTGTGAGATTTGGTGTTATGTGTTTAGCATGTGTAGGCTAGTATACCTTAGTACATGACGCAAGGTTCAAATAACTTAGACCCGAGAGTTAGTTATCATGTTACATGTTTCTGATATATGTGCATAGAAGTTGATATGGCTTGAATGGATTAACATGTTATATGTTATATGCTTAGTATACATATATACTAATTGGATGACATGATGTGTAACGAATATGTTATATGTTCATTTGGATATGTAGTTAAATTTTGAAAGTATTATGTTAGAATTTGGTGACCTACATTAAGATCCGATTGAAAACGTGCCACGCCTCAAATTTGAGAGGCATGACCGATTGTAAACTACGGGCCTTGGCCCAATAGTAACGAAAGTCTAAAAAAATAAAACAAATGCTACGAACCATGCAAGGTTCTGACTTTACTAAAATTTGAGTAAAATAGTGTTTCAAACTGTAACAAATATCTTATGGGACACAACAACCCACGAAAACAACTAATTAAATTTAATCAATTCTATTTTCAACTGAAACAACCATCATTCATAAAATATTAATTTGAGTGTCAACTCATTGCCAAAAGATACTGACTCGATAAAAATACAAAATAAATATTCCTATGAGGTCACTGGTACAGGGTCCCAAAACACAACGGAGTCTTCACTAGTCTTTTCATTAAATACCTAAAAATGTTAAAAATAACATCAGCCGATAGCTCGGTGAATGGCAAACATACATAGTAAAATATAGTTTCAAAAATGGGATATTCAAAATATCTATAATTAAACATAATCATGGCATTAATGAACGAGGATAAATCCAAGTGATTTCATAAATCGGGTTTTCTCTTATCAAACTTCATATTTTCAGTACTGTAAATACTTTCGCAGGATCTCATAATAAAAAAAATGAGTAATCAATATATCACGTCTCATCATGAAAATAATCAGTACCACAATGGTGATAAACTATGATCATTTATAAGCGGTGAAAATCATAAATAAAATAAGTATCTAGTGCTGCATATAAAAAACTTGGGTCATCCTCGGTCCGTTGGATCCAACATCGAACTTAGAGTCACCACAGGATGGCACCTGAGTCTTTTCTCTAAGACGAACCAGTTTAGAGTCACCCAGAATACCAAGCCTTCTTCTTAAAACTGTTGAGCACTAGAGTCACTACGGGCGCAAGGCCGTGGCCTTTTCCCTAGTAGTCAGAGTCACCTCCGTAGAGGACATTTTCCCTGGACTTTGAACATGGTCCCAAAATAGAATCTCATAAGTTGCACCGCAAAAAGGTGCATAAAAAGCTTCATGTATCGTTTGAATATGAAAAGTTCAATGTAATTTTTGAATGAGCTAAAAATAATTTATATGCCATGAATTTTACATCACAAATATTCATATATATTTGTACAAAAAGAATTTTTAAATTTTTTTTTTGTTTTTCAAAAACTAATTAAGGATATGGGTGATTTTAGAAAATACGTAACATGGTAAACCACTCACTTAGAATTCGAAAATTGTACCACTCGCAATGAGAAGGACAACGTATGACTCGAGTGTCACCCTGAATTATACCACATAAAAAATCTAATATTAACTAACACAAACTCAATTAATATTTAAATACTATGCGAACGTATATGTGACTCTAGTGCTCAACAGTTTTAGAAAAAATGCTTGGTATTCCGGGTGACTCTAAACTGGTTCGTCTTAGAGAAAAGACTCAGGCGCCATCATGTGGTGACTCTAAAGTTCGATGTTGGATCCAACGGGCCAAGGATGCCCCGAGTTTTTTTATATGTGGCACTAGATACTTATTTTATTTATGGTTCTCACTGCTTATAGATGATCATATTTTATTACCATTGTGGTACTGATTCTTTTTATGATGAGACGTGATATATTGATTACTCAATTTTTTTATTATGAGATCATGCGAAATTATTTATTGTATTGAAAATATGAATTTTGACAAGAGAAAACCTGATTTAAGAAATCACATGAATTTACTCTCGTTCATTATGTGCCACGATTATGGTCAGTTATAGATATTTTGAATATTCTATTTTTGAAACTGTATTTTACTATGTATGTTTGCCATTTACCGTGCCATCGGCTGACTTTGTTTTTAATATTTTCAGGTGTTTAATGAAAAGACTAGCAAAGACTTCGTTGTGTTTTGGGACCTTGTACCAGTGACCTCATAGGAATATTTATTTTGCATTTTTATCGAGTCAGTAATTTTTGGCAACGAGTTGACACTCAAATTAATTTTTTTTTACGAATGATCGTTGTTTCAGTTGGAAATTGAATAGTTAAAATCACTTGTTATTTTCGTGAGCTGTTATGTCCTACAGGATATTTGTTACCATTTGAAACACTATTTTACTCAAATTTCAGTAAAGTCGAAACGTTGCATGCTTTGTAGCATTTATTTTATTTTTTAGGCTTTCGTGGCTAGTGGGCCAAGGCCCGTAGTTCACGGCCGGTCATGCCTCTCGAATTTGGGGTGTGACAAAACGCGTTTGATCAATGTTGTTTCTAAAGGGAGGTCTAAGAAAGTTCATCAGGGCAGGTAATGTCTCTTTGGAATGTAACTCGCGAATTGTTGATTGGTACTGATTTAAACTCATATGTTGAGTGTTGATTACTCTGCGCTTAGTACAACTTGCTATATGACATGATAATTGCATGAGTTAATGTTGGCATTAATTGGTTGCCTATGGTATTCTTGTGTTGACATGGTGTTGTTCTGGTACAATTGAGCCGTGGATAATTGTTTAGTCTTTTGTTGAGAATATTTCTTGCGACATAATGCCACCTTGATGTGAGTTAGATTGCTAGTAATCTTATGACTGTGTGGTAGGGTATTTAGAACTCCTCCAAGGTCAACTATTATGATTGGGTTATGTGATGGTAGTAGTATCCCTTATGTTAAAATTCTTGTGTAATGTGACCTTGGGCGGGTTAATGATTATGTACGTCTTGATCTATGCCATGTCTTGAATCGTGTACTCGGAAGTGAGGTATGGACGAAAACATAGTGGATAAGGAACATAATAATCATCGACCTAAATATTTTAAATATTTGGGCTCAATCAATTTTGGGGGTATCCCTTACCCTGTGGGGTGCTTTTGGTGGTCATTGTGGCGCCTTGTTATTTTTTAGAGTTGAGTTACGTTTGCGGGGATTTGGGAAGTGCTCGATGGTTAAAAGTTTTAGTTTTGAGGAACATGTGTTAAGCTTGGTTGTGGTTCAGGTAAGCGACGGTTGTAGGTTCTTTAAGGATTTCACGAGAATAAGTTGGTTATTGTCTTTGTGGTTGTGAGGTCTTACATGGGAACTACCCTTGGTAGGAGCATAGGGATGTACCTTGGTGAAATTGAGTTGCAGGCCATGTTGATTCTTTATTGTGTGATGGTGTGGTCATTCTTGGTGTCTTTCTAGTAAGTGTTATGTACCCTAAACATGAGGGACCCATGATAGATGTTGGTGTAGTTGACCTAGTTGCGTCGGGATGAGAAGTTTTAAATATGGCCTTTTTGGTTAAGTGCTTTAGGTTTGCTTTCTTGGTTATGCCTAAGCGGTGAGCTTGAAGCTATAGAGTGGTTGTTGTTGCCTATTATGGGTCAAGTTAGGTTAGCCTAGCCTTATGGGGGTTTAGCCTTGGTATAAGGTGGGTGTTTAATGTTGTACCTTTATGTATACCTTGTGATAAACTTATAACCTTGTGATGCACTTATTTCGGGCGTAATGAAGTTGAAGGTACTAAGTGTATATGAGTGGGGCTTGGTTTTGAGGGCCAAGTGTGGTGAGTGGTGCATCTGTCATGGTTTGTTCTATGATGTGGTGCGGTAGAGTATAGTGTTACCCAAAACATAGAAGGGTGGTGTTTGCTGAACCGAGTGTGTAATAGATACCTTAGATGTGATTGTGTTGGGTGGAAGTCTATGTTTGACCCCTTGATTTCTCTAGAGAGGACTGCCTTGTAGAGGGTTATCTTGTTTTAAGTCATCTTAACCTTTTTGAGTGTGAACACCGAGGCCTTCCAGTTAATTCTTAGTGTGACAGTTTTCCTTGGGAGATTCAAGTCTCCATAAATCTTGTACCCTTATCGTGGTTCTTTTGATTGTGCCTTATGGGTAGGCGCCACCATAATTTCTTTTTGAAGATTTGTTTGCTCTACCCTGTGGGTACGGGTGCTCAAGTTGTATACCCTGGAGATATTAGGTTGGTAATCTAGTAGTGTAAGCCCTTTTCAAAAGGGGGAGTTAATGCTAACGTGAAGAACCTACGTCTGCAGCGATATATTGAAGATTGATTGATAGTTTTGCAGTACATGTTCTTGTTGGTGCTTAGTTTGTGATGCATTTAGCTCTTGTCGAGGTAAGGTCCTTGTTAAAGTCCCTATGGTCGTGTTGTTTGCATTATGAACCCCTGATAGTCCTTTATAAGTTCCAGTTGATGCCTTATTTGATGTTAAAAGTCGTTTAGTTCTTTTGAAGTTGGCGTTTGGGTTACTCGCTTTTGGCAAGGATACAAGTTATGTTGATGATTGTGAGGTTCTTGTGAGAGTGCAGTTTAGACGTGAGTTACCAGGAGTTTGGGTTTGAAGACCCTTTGTTGATGTGGCCTCTTAGAATCAACCTGTGTACCTAAATTGATGTGTGAAAATCTTGTTTGGGTAGGGAAGGATTTCTTTTGTGAAGATCCTTAAAGTCTATCTTTGAAAAGTTTGAGAGATGTTATTATCCCGTTAGTCCCGGTGAGATTGAATAATAGCTTTGGTTGTGTGGTTGGCATGCGTACGTTGAAGGATTAAGTTATTAAGTATGATAACCGAAAGGGTAAGGAGGTAGTGTGTGAGTCGTGTTGTATGGTTTTTATACTTCACCTTGGGTGGTTTTGGCCAAGGATTATTAGCACTTGTCTGTTAAGTAACTGTGCTTCGTGTTGGGTTTAGCTAATTCTTTATCTTCGTGTCTAAGTGCTTGACGGTTCGTTGTTTTAAGTGAACGATCTTGTGATGATGTAGAGAAGTACTTGTATCTTCTTGTTTACTCGACCTTTATACTCGAACCCATGTTGTTTGTTTGATTTCATTAAATGAACCTTTCCACTCGGGTGTCACTAAGACTTTTGCTAATAAGAGCCCTTTGTTTGTGTTCCCATGCCGGAGTAGTGTTGCCTTCGCTCTAGTGGCTAACTTTCTAAGTGGTCCTTGTTCAGCTTAGAGATATGCATTTATCATTCTAGCTTGTTACGTGTTACTCATATGGTTACTACGCTTCTGGTCTTAGTTTTTCTTACCATTGTGGAATGTATCCTGTTAAAAGATTATCTTGTATTGGTAAATTTTTACACCGGCCTTGAGCCGCAATTTTGCCATGATTAAAATTCTTTTTAGGAGCTCTTGTCTTGCTTAAAAATCTAGTATCGTGGTAAACATCCGATGGTCCGAGTGAGTTTTTTTTTCCTAGGGCTAGATGTTTATTGTTCTTATTCGGGAATGAGTATCCTTTTGGTTTCAATGTTGGTGTAAGAGAAGTATGTTTAGTGATTGATGTGCTTTGGGATTTTGTAGTTAGTAATCAATCGTGAGAACTTGAACGAGGTTTTGGTTGTGCATAAGGAGTGATATGTGTGATTCATTGTGAACGGTGTTAAGGTTTGACAGCGTGTGTCTTGGCTTACAAAAATAATCTTAGGTGTGTGTTTTGAGATAGAGATGAACTAGTTGCGAGTTATTTCAAGTGAAAACCCTAATATGTGTGGGCAAGAGTAGAGAGTACGTAAAACCAGTTCCAGTTGTGATTTGGCTTCGTGCTAGGTGATTGATCGCTTGGATTGGGCGCATTTGGCATAGATTATGTCCCGAGAATTCTATGGTGTGGGTGAACCTTGGGTCAATAGTATTTGGATAACCTTAATATTGGTGAGACCTTTCTCGCGGAAACAGTTGATATGAATGTTTGTTTCTTGAGAGCGTGTTTGCGAGGTAGTGTTGTTATTCTCGAATATGGGGGTGTAGTGGCATCTCGACATTAGAAAGGCCTTACATGCCATGTTTTTGGGATCGTTGGTGATAAATGAGAAGGATGTTGATGCGGTAACTCATATTGAATTTTAGAGATGAGATTTCCTAAATAGGAGAGTTGTGAGACCTAGTCCCGTTATAATTTCTGTAATTAAATAGTTATATGAGAATTTACCTGCGCAGTATAATGTTTGGGCATGTGTGCTCATTATAATATATGTGTGGCCAATGGGTCCGATAACTTTTTAATAAGCATTGTTAGACCCGCCTGTATGCACGGAGGGCTGATAAATTTAATTCAGAGATAATTTTATATTTTGGTGAATTTTAAAAATATAAAATTTTAAATTAATTTAAAGTTAAAATATTAATTTTGGTGTGCTTTGAGCGAAATTACATGAATTAAATACATTGTAGAACCTTAGGGGCATTTTGGACCTTTGAAAATAGTGGCTTTGATTTTTGAACCAAAGCTCTTGAAGAAGCTATTCACTTCTTCTTCTCTCCCTCTACTTGATGCACCCTCCCTCTTCTCCTCTTTGGTCTTGTTTTCCTTCCTCCATGAAAACAACCAAGGTTCTCACCATTCTCTCTTAATTTTGGAGCCTTTAAGGTTGAAATTAATCGAGACACAAGAACAAAAGTTTGTTCGACACATTGAGAGTTTCAACTTCAACCAAACGATTTTTGATTTTGACAAGTTTAGGTTTCCTCGCGAATGTTCAAATTTGCAATTTTTGACTCACCAAGGTAGGATTATAACCCTCCTATGAAAATATGTGATATATATGCTTTTAATTTCATTCCATGCCAAAATATCACGAGATTTGTTGAAATCTAGAGAACCCTTGGTTGATTGTTGTGTTCTTGAGTTGTAAAAAAGGTTTGTAGAGAGAGATTGTGAAAATTGAGGCTTGAACTAAGGTTTTATCCATAAAACTAGTTTATTTTCTTAAATTAATAATAGTAGGTTGAAGATATGAGGATTTTTGTTAGAAACCTAGTTAAGTGTAAGTAATTGAGGATTGAAACTATGTTTGGGGTTTGTTGGAGAGTTGACTTGGTTTGAAATCATTTTTTAAACCATGGAAGGTTATCCTTGTTATGTTTAAGTAAAATATACCAAATTGAGAATATCTCGAATTAAAGTTATATTTGAGATTTAAATTGAGTTTGGCTCTTGGTTTTAAATTCATAAAAATACTCACTTTTCTACAAATGGGAGATTTTGCATGAAATAATCTTGATTGTGTAAAATTGAGATAATCGGCGACCTATGTTATGAGATGCTTGAATTATCGTGTAGTGAATGCATAGATGTTTTAGATAAAAATCATAGTGATGGTTGAAGGACCAATATTATTGATGATAGGTTGTTGATTGAGAACAGTTGGATTAATGAGATAGGTTCCCATATCCTTCGGTGTAACCAAAAAGAGGCATGATTGTGTATAGGTTCTCATATCCATTGATTTGATCGAAAAGGTGCCCATGTCCGTCGGCTTGATCGTAAAGGAGAGTGATTATAAAAAGGTGCCCTTATCCTTCCGTTTAACCATAAAGGGCATGATTGTTTTAAGGTACCAAGATCCTTCAGAATGACCAAAAAGGGGTGTGATCGCGTAATGATGCATTATTATTCGAATGTATGTGAATTGGGTTATGGGCATATAATTGTTTGTAAATCATGAGAAAATTGGATACTTTTGGATTGGGTTATTGATATAGAATTGTTAATTACATATCGAACATGATTCTTCTAGGTTGTTTAGAATTCTATTGAGTCTCGGCACACGTTGTTTAAATTCATGTTTTTTATGCATTGAATATGAGAATTCGTTTTAGAAGGATTCAAGCTCGTTTTGGCAGTTATTTCGTTGTATTGGCAAGATTTTAACTCTATGTCTATGTTGTGAATTGAGTGGATCATGTTATTGTATCACGAGTCATTGTATATATTGGATAGATAAGTTGTAAGGCCTTAAGGCCAAGAGTTTAGTGTTTGGATGAATGTAATTAACGTATGTCTCTCGTGAGAGGCTCTTGATCATTGCGAGAGGTTTTGAATGGAAATTTGACTGTATTTCCATGTTTGAAGTTAGTTTTAAAAATGTTTGGTATTTTGAATTCACCCTTTTCAAAGGAAGTGTTGGTTGGAAATATTTTCAAGTAAAACAGGTTTTCTGGTATGCTCTCGGGTTGGTGACTGCTTGGGTGGCCTTGGATCTGCCCGAACGGGCTACTACCCGAGATGAGGGGGTTTTGGCTTTGCCAGGTCATTGCTCAAGCAATCATAGGTCTGCTCGAGCGGACTCACCTGTGTTGGGTTAGAACTTCACTTTCTTTATATAAAAATATTTTTTTCATCCGAGCTCCGCCCCGTGGCCCTCTTGTGTTCAAATTGAAGTTTTGAGAGTTTTTTTTTCAACGATTTAACTCTCCTTTTGAAAATCGTTTGGGAGGAAATGGTTTGTTTGGAATAATATATGTATACCGGGTTTTTTTAAAAGTTTTCATTTTGAGTTCGATATATCATTGTGGCATGTGATTTTATCTTCGATGAGGCCTTTCTAGTTTTTCTCTAGCCCTTGGGTCCTTATTGTTAGTTTTCGTGGGTTGTTCACATGCCTCGTGTTTTGAGAGCGTGACACAAGTAAAAAAGAGAAAGTGGTGAAATCATTAACTTTGCATAACCACTGGAGAGGAAATTTGGACAAATCTATATTTGTCTTCTCTCTTTCATTTTTTTTCAAAAGAGAGGAGAATGGGATTTGTGAGAATTAGAGTTTATTTTTTCGAAAATCCTCATTGAAAAAACCAAAATTTTGATATGCAACACAGATATAGAAATCGCACAAACAGATAAACTAACCAACCAATAATGGACGATGGATTTTTACGTGAAATCCCCAATAAGGGTAAAAATCACAGGACTAATCTTAGTCTGAGAAAAATAAGCACTATATATGAGTTTGGTTACAAGAAAAGCCTTACAACACCAATCGAATCCTCAATCTAAGGCTACCCGACTTCTTGTCGAATCCTCATGAGCCAATTCAGTGCTTGTTTGCCGCAGAAATTCTCCTACGGAATTTGTCACTTGAGACTCCTCTCAAGTACTGATTTTTTATGATGAAGTTGATGAATTGACGATGATCTTGAACCGTATTAAGCCACCATGAAATAGCCAATTCTTGCTTAGAAACTCCCTCTCAATCTCTTACCCCAGCCTCTCAAAACCAAAACCCAACTAAAACCCCCGCAACTTTCACTTTCCTAAACAGAAAAATAGTCTTTCCCTAAGGCTGCTAACCCTTCCTAACATAAAATATGTCCTCGAGATAGACCGCTCGAGCGGTCTTTAAATCGATCGAGCGGTCCTTCCAGTCGAAGACCAAAAAACTGTTGCACGAGCTTTTACCATGAGTTCATCTTCCTTGAACAATAAAGTCGCATTCCTTGTCAAATCTACAAAATAACTTTCAAATACCAACAAATGCATCATATCGAAGAATTATTATAAAAGGAACTAAAAAAACAAAGATTGTGTCACAGACTTGCCAACAAGTGGAGAAAAAAGACTTAGGTGAAAAAGTTCTAACAATCTCCTCCTTTGGCAATTCTGTGACAACCAGCAGTTAATCCAAACACATTAAGATACCGAGAATATCACTAGCCAATAGGGAAACAAAATGAACAGAGCCATGCCAAATTTCAAAACATAAAAGAATCCAGCTTCCAACCAAAAAGATATACCAATATGTATCTCGATGTTTCCCAAAAGTACTACCAACCACCAAAACAATATGACCAGTCAAAAAGATATATCTCTATCATAACAAAAAAAAATCTCTATCAAGATTTATAAAAAAAAAAACCAAAATCGCTCCAAGATCTATATGCTGCAAAAATTTATTATCTCCCCCTTTGGCTTTGAATTGCAAGAGGGTCACTGAGAAGGAGGGAGCCGAGCACAAACGAAAGCCATGAACTCCTGCTGCTCCTACCAAACCGTCTGCTCATGCTGAAGCAAACTCTGAATGTCCACCCGAAGTAAATTGACGTCGTCGCGAATCAGCCCAACCTCAGCCTCCAGCCTAGTCAACCGCTCAAGAACCACTGGCTCGGGAGGAAGATTGACATCGGGGTCCAACCCAGCTCCCCTGGATCAGCAGCACCAGACCCTGAGGTACCTACAGATGGGGAGACCCGGGGAAGGTGGGAGGAACTCTATTTGAGGGTGGTTTTGGAAATGGGTTTTGGCAAAAACACGAGTTCATCCGGGTGAGCCCCGGAATGATACTTAGGGACACGAAGAGACCTCAGAAATTGAGTGATGAAGAACCCAAAAGGGAGACCAAGGAAGAACTTGCCTCCAATCACGCGCACAAGGGCATAAAACATGACCATAGAAACATCTACAGACTGGCGGGTAGCAATGGCCCACATGAGATAGCCATGAGGCTGAGAAATCTCGGATGTGTGGCCTTTGGGAGCGATACTGGCACAAACAATGAGATTGAGGAGGCGATAGTTAGGAGTGAGATCCCTTTGAGGGATAAGAACACCCGCGACCCAAGAGCAGGACGGCCCAAAAATGGCCGAAGCAGTAGGGCCATAATCGAACGTTTCCTCGCGAAAAAAGGAGGAACGAGAAAAAATTGGATCAAGGGGTCGAGACTAGAGACCAAGCCATGTGGCAATGGTGTCCGGTGTGAGAGTGAAAGTATCAATCTCAGACAATTGTTCCACAAGAGAGTTATAGAACTCTAGGAAAAGGGAAAGGTTTATGGACAGGGATGACTGGAAAGATAACAAAGAGTCCCACTTAAGAGCACGGAAGGACGCAATAATGGGGTTATCCGGGAAGTCTCTAAGAACAACATTTCGTTCCAGAAGAATGGGGCGTTTGGAAAAAGAGGCAAGATAGGTGTTTAGGGAAGACTTGGATTGAAACCGACAGAAAAATTCAGAGATGTTACCCGGGGCAGTAGACTTGGCTCTATAGTTGTGAGGCATAATTCTAGGGCAAAACACGACCACACGGTTGAAAGATAGGCAACCCCAACACAAACCACCCGAACCACAAGAGCAACAAGAACAAGAAAAAAACAAGAGAAGAGAAGGGTAAAAAAAAACAAAAACAACACAACCACACAATACACAAAGTTAAGAAATAGAACAAAAAAAACTCCTAAACAATGAAACTAAAGCGGAGGACCAAGAACACATACCTGGAAGATGAGAAAGACTAGGATGAAATCCACGAAAGACACGAGCTTGAAAGGAAAACTGCAAGAAGCTAGATCGGCACAGAGAGGAGAGAGAGACCACCACGAACATAGGAGAGAAGGTACCCTCGAACATGATTTGAAAACCCAAAAGGCGCGAAGACCGCTCGATTGGTTTTTAGACCGCTCGAGCGGTGTTACCTCTGCAACGTTAAAACAGAAGGACAACATAAAGAACCGAGAGCGGAGAAAGACCGCTCGAGTGACCCCTTGATCGGTCTCTCGGGCGGTGAAAAATAACCTTCGGTAAAAGGACCTGCAGTCGAAAGAACTGAGGGATACAAAAGACCGCTCGAGTTACCGCTCGATCGGTCTTACACCAAAAAGACTAAGACACCTCACAAGACCAGAACAAGGCAGAGATACCTGAGACAAACAAGACAAAAAAAAACATAAAACAAAACCCGAAAAAAAATTTAAGGGGGACGACACACAGGAGAAGAATTAAGTACCATGTCGATATCCATCCCATATAGATGCAATGCTCAATGACACACCCAAATACAAAACTATGAATTTATGTGACACAGTCCACACATATAGAAGAGGGCATACATTCATAATGACTTCTATGTTATCATGTGAGTGTGTGCACTGTGATGAACATAGGAAGAAGATTGTATCACATATTGAACCCAAAAGCGCGATGTTCTTTAACTATATCAGAGAACAGGGAATTGCATATAATGATCCAATTTCAACCCAAACAAGCTTGTCAGACAAACTCCCCCTTAGTCCAGGCACAAAAAAATGAGCATAGTTCCACTGGCGGCTGCCGCACTAAGGCACGCTCAGGTTCATAGTCAACCTTTTTCAAGATAGCCACAAATGCAAAGACACCTTTCACACTAATACAAATGAAAAAGCAAGGTTCGCATAGGAAGCCATTTCCTTAGAGACAAACGCATATAGGCACTCAAACTGAGGCGGCTACACACTATGACGTACGAAAAAGCATGGTGCGCATAGGTAGCCATTTCCTCGAACAACAGAACAAAAATTTGCCTAAACCAGAGAGACATTTATCTTTAAAGCATATAAGGGTTGTCTATAGTTCATTTCATGCAATCATGTATAGCTGATACGGAATGAGAAATCAAACACCAGATGATTCTAAAATATGAAAAATCAGTCTAACCCAAGTCACCAGAGGTGTACAGAATATAATTAGGTCTGAATGTATAGCCAAAGTTATATGAGAGGACTAGCCAACCACAGCAAATAGCAAGACACCGGATGTAGAAACAAACAAAGCAAACATACATGTACATGATTTTCAATAGGTACTTATAACTTTGAATATAGAGTCCAACTCCCCCCCCTTTTTTTAAAGAAAGAGAAAAACTACTCGACAAGATAGATTCCTAGAGTCTTCCTAAGAAACTCAAACCGAGGATGATCAAAAGGTTTAGTGAGAATGTCTGCTCGCTGTAACTCAGTGTCTATGTGTTCAAGAATCACAATGCCATCTTCTACGAGATCCCTAATAAAGTGATGACGGATGTCAATATGCTTAGTTTGAGAGCGTTGAACAGGGTTCTTAGAAATGTTTATCGCACTAGTGTTGTCGCAATACAACATGATAGGAACTTGTTCAAACCCGTAATCAGACAACATATGCTTTATCCATAAGAGCTGAATGCAACCACTCCTAGCTGCTATGTATTCAGCTTTAGCTGTAGAGAGAAATATGGCATTTTTCTTTTTATTGTGCCAGGAGACAAGATTGTTTTCTATGTAAAAACACCCACCCGAGGTGCTTTTTCTATCATAAACACTCTCGGCCCAATCAGCATCAGAAAAACCCATGATATCAGCAGTAGTATCATATGTAAACCAAATCCCATACCCAGACGTCCCATTCACATATTTGATTATACGTTTGACAGCCTGCAAATGAGACTCCTCGTGACTCGCCTGATATCTAGCCTAAACCACAACACTGAAGGCAATGTCGGGGCGACTCGCAGTCAAGTACAACAGACTTTCGATCATAATTCGGTACATGGTATGGTCAACAGGTTTACCAGATTCATCTTTGAATAGCTTAGTTGTGACACTCATAGGAGTTCTAGCATGCTTAGAATTGTCTAAGCCAAATTTCTTGAACAGGTTCTGAGCATACTTAGACTGAGAGATGAACATACCAGATGAAGTTTGTTTAACCTGTAGACCTAAAAAGTAGTTCAACTCTCCCATTAAGCTCATCTCAAACTCACTGCTCATCTCTTTAGAAAACTCTTTCACCAAAACATCGTCAGTAGACCCAAAAACTATGTCGTCAACATGGATTTGAGCTACAAGAATATCATGGCTCTGGGTATAAATGAATAGAGTTCTGTCGACACCACCCCTAGAAAATCTTTTTTCTAACAGAAATGAGGCCAGCCTATCATACCAAGCTCTGGGAGCCTGTTTCATCCCATACAGAGCTTTTTTCAGTTTTAGAACATGATTAAGCAACGTCGGGTCAACAAACCCTTTAAGTTGTTCAACATATGCCTCTTCTTTAAGATCACCATTTAAGAATGCACTTTTTACATCTATTTGAAATAATTTGATGTGAAATTTACAAGCTATTGCAAAAAGGATTCTAATATAATCGAGACGAGCCACAGGGGCAAAAATCTCATCAAAGTCAATGCCTTCAACCTGAGTGTATCCCTGTGCAACCAATCTAGCCTTGTTTCTTATCACCTCACCAAAATCGTTAGTTTTATTCTTAAATATCCATTTGGTGCCTATAACATTTTTGTTAGAGAGTCGAGGGACTAGTTCCCACACATTGTTCATAGTAAATTGCTCTAATTTCTCATGCATTGCATTAGTCAAACAATCATCAAACAAGGCCTCATTGACATTTTTCGGCTTAATAAATGGCACATAACAAAGATAAGTTACCTCATCCCGCATTTGACGCCAAGTCCTCATTCTATCGGTGACTTCTCCCAGTACTTGAGACACTGGGTGATTGAGCTTTACCCACGCAGAAGGTTCCAGGCCTTTCTTTTGAGAACCTTTGGGTTCTGCTTCTTGCACTTGACTTTCCAGTTTCACATTAGTAGGGGTCTTCTCACCAGTGTCCTCACATGCTTCCACTGTAGCTTGGCTTTTAGATTTTTCAGCTTGTGGTTCTTCAACATATGTCCCTGAAATAGAAAAATCAACATCAGCAAGTGTAACAATAGGTTCATCATCAATAACCACGTTAATAGATTCCGTAACAGTAGAAGTTCTAATGTTAAAAACTCTATATGCACGGCTATTGGTGGAGTAACCTAAGAAGATTCCCTCATCACTGCGAGTGTCGAACTTTCCTAGTTGCTCCCTATCCCGAAAAATGTAACACTTACTACCAAAAGTACAAAAGTACTTGACATTTGGTTTAGTTCCTTTCCAGAGTTCATAGGGTGTGCGAAGGGTTTTCGGTCTCAAGTAGACGCGGTTAATAATGTAACAAGCAGTATTCACTGCTTCTGCCCAAAAGTGTTAAGAAACTTTCTTATCGTGCAACATGACCCTAGCCATTTCTTGAAAACCCCTATTTTTTCTTTCATCTATCCCATTTTGTTGAGGAGTTTTCGGCGCAGAAAACTCATGATGAATACCTAACTCTTCACAAAAAGAAGTGAATTCAGAGTTTTCAAACTCCTTACCATGATCATACCGAAGAATATGGATAACAGAATTGTGGGACTTGGATTTTTCATTTTGAAGTTTAAAGACAAGAGTTTTGAAAACCAAGAACGTGTTTGATTTTTCTCTCAAAAAATTAACCCAAATGAATCGTGAGAAATCATTCACAGCTACAAAATATATTTTTTCTTCCCTAAACTTTCAGTCCTAATTGGTCCCATCAAATCCATGTGGATCAGTTCTAGAGGAGCTTTGGTGCCTAAACTATTAGTTTTTTTATGTGGCCCTCTAGTTTGTTTCCCTTCTTAACATGCACCACAGATCCGATTCACTTGACCTCCCAACTTTGGAACTCCTCTTACTAACTCTTTATTAGCAATCTTAGTGAGATCCTTGTAATTAACATGTCTAAGTCTCCGATGCCACAATTCAGCATAATTGATTTTGACATAATTATAAATTTTCTTATTTAAAGGAATAATACCATAGAAATTATCTGATGTTCTGACACCATGCATGACTGTTTTACCTTTCTTATCCAAAATAATGCAATTATCTTTAGAAAAGTGAACTTCATGATGAGTGTCGCACATCTGACTAATGCTCAAAAGATTTGCCTTTAAACCGTCAACCAAGAGGACATTTTCCAGCTTAGGAAGTCCAGGAGAAGATATAGCGCCTTTTCCTAGGATTTTTGTTGAATTTCCATCCCCAAAGGTCACTATCCCACCATTATAAGACTTTAAAGTGGCAAACAGAGACTTATCCCCAGACATGTGTCGAGAGCAACCACTGTCAAGGTACCACATATGTGAGCTTTGAGCTCTCATAGTAGTCTGAATCATTGAATGCTTTCAGGTCTTTGGACTGAACCCAAATTTTTCTAGTTTTCATGGGACCCGACTCTTCTAAATGTGTTCTAGGGGCATTAGGGTAGGGCAGTCTGTGAAATGGGGCAAAAAAATTCAAGTAAGACATGCCATGCAATTTAAAACAGTGTGGTCTGATATGGCATCTCACGCCACAATAATGACAGATGGAAACAAACTTCCTATTATCAATGGGCATTCTATGTAAGAGTTTACAGTATGAACGAATGTGATCTATAATACCACAGTGATGATAGATTGGAGAAGAGTTAGGCTTTCTTACTTGGCCACGTTGTAAGGTGGCCTTACCTATCGTACTTGTTCCTTCTGTCTTCACTTTTTCTTCCTTCTTTCCTTTCATCTCATTGGTCTGCTTAGCTTTCACAAATGTCGGGGTTGCTTGTTCTTTTTGCTTCCTAGTGGATTGATTTGAGGTACTTGCAAAGCCCAAGCCTGCTCTGTCACTAGCTGCTTTTTGATCACCAAGAAGTCCATCCAAAGCACGTGACCCTGCATTCCAATGCTTGAGAGTAGCATTAGCATGACTCAACTATTTTTCAAGATCAGTGATATGACATTCTAACTCAGGCAATTTAGCAGATTTATCATCATTCAACAACATGAATCGTACTTTATCTTGTTTACAGTTTTCCAAGTTAATGCACAAGATATTCAATTCATTTTTCAGGTCTTCTTCTTTTGCTTGAGCTATAAGAAGCTCTTGCACAAGTTTTTCTTTCTCACTTTCAGAGGTTTTAAGTTGAGAAGCAAGTTTAGCACATTTTTTAATCAACACATAGCTCTCCTTATAAAGCTTGTCGTAAACTCCTTGGAGAGTATCACTGTCTTGTCCTTCAACATTTTGGAAATTATCCTCTTTTTTCTCATCCTTATCCACAGACTAGTTCAAACCATTAACACCATCATCAGAATGAACAGAAGTAGTAAAATCTATAATATTGTGATCATCATACTGATCCTCATTGTCATCACTCGACTCAGGTTCACTTTCATTATCCCAAGTTACAGTGAACACTTTCTGCTTCCTTTTCAATTTGTTTGGACATTCCTGAGCAATGTGCCCAAAACCTTTGCACTCATAACACTGGAGGCCTGAACCCTGAGATTTTTGTCCTTTTTTGTCAAAGATTTTAGGACAATTCTTAGGTTTGTCACTCCCGAATCGCTTCTGTGATTTGTCATCCTGATTTAGCTTTTTATTTTTTCAAAACTTTTTAAACTTTTTAACAAACATAGCCATCATCTCAGGATTAAACTCATCATCAGAATCACTTGCAAACCCTTGAGCTGAAGTGAAAGCCAAATTGTTTTGAAGATTTATGATTTTGAAAATTCAGCTCATACATTTGCAAGTTTCCAACCAAGCTTTCCACTGTAATAGAATCAATGTCTTTGCTTTCTTCTATTGCTGTGACTTTTGGTTGAAAACGTTCGAAAAGAGATCTCAATATTTTACGAATAATTTTTGAATTAGGGATCTTTTCACCAAGATTAAAAGTAGCATTCATAATGTCACTTAATTTAGCATAAAAATCATCAAACTTCTCATCTTCTTTCATGCGTAAAGTTTCAAAATTAGTGGTCAGACGTTAAAGTTTAGAGATTTTTACTGTTTGCGTTCCTTCATGAGTGACTTTCAATATTTCCCACGCTTCTTTAGCCAGGTCACAGGTACTTATTCTACGAAATTCCTCCAGAGTGACCCCGCTAAAGATAGTGTTCATAGCCTTACTGTTCCATCCAGCATTTTCAAAATCAGTTATATCTCATTTAGCCGACGATTTAGGGACAATTTTCTCATCAACAGTCATGGTAGGATAACTATACCCCTCAATGACGGCCAACCATACCCTTTCATCTATGGACTTAAGAAAAGCCCTCATTCAAACTTTCTAGAACGGGTAATTAGTCCCATCAAAGAGTAGGGGTCTATCGATAAATGCACATTCTTTCAAAAAATCCATGTATGCAAATCAAAAACAAGGAAATAAGGATTACGTAAACAATCTGCTTTGATACCAATTGAAAAAAGCCAAATTTTTTATATGCAACATAGATATAGAAATCGAACAAATAGATAAACCAACCAACCAATAATGAGACGATGGATTTTTACGTGAAAAACCCCAATAAGGATAAAAACCACGGGACTAATCCTAGTCCGAGAAAAACAAGCACTATATATGAGTTTGGTTACAAGAAAAGCCTTACAACACCAGTTGAATCCTCAACCTAAGGCTACCCGACTTCTTGCCGAATCCTCGTGAGCCAGTCCAGTGCTTGTTTATCGCAGAAATTCTCCTACGAACTTTGTCACTTGAGACTCCTCTCAAGTACTAATTTTTTATGATGAAGTTGATGAACTAACGATGATCTTGAACCGTATTAAGCCACCATAAAATAGACAATTCTTGCTTAGAAACTCCCCCTCGATCTCTTACCCAAGCCTTTCAAAACCAAAACCCAACTAAAACCCCTGCAGCATTCACTTTCCTAAACAGAAAAACAGTGTATATCTCCCTAAGGCTGCTAACCCTATCTAACATAAAATATGTTCTCGAGATAGACCGTTCGAGCGGTCTTTGGACCGATCGAGCGGTCCTTCTAGTCAAAGACCAAAAAACTATTGCATGAGCTTTTACCATAAGTTCATCTTCCTTGAACAATAAAGTCACATTCCTTATCAAATCTACAAAATAACTTTCAAATACCAACAAATGCATCATATCAAAAAATTATTATAAAAGAAACTAAAAAAACAAAGATTGTGTCACAGACTTGCCAACAAGTAGAGAAAAAAGTCTTAGGTGAAAAAGTTCTAACACTCATGGGCAAGGCGAATTCTCCCTTCAATACGAGTTTCTTGGTGCATCTTCACCAAAACCAAAGTAATTTGAAACAAGTTTAAATTTGTTATCTGCACAATTTTTTAGAAATGCAAATTTTTTCTTTGCGTGAAGAAAGATGACATTGTGGAACAGTGTCTAAAATTTTTTTATTGCAAAATTGTTTTCTCATTAGGCTCCGTTTGCTGGAAAATATTTTACATGTAAAATAGTTTGTAAAAATTAATTTTTTTTACTTATATTTTCTAGTATTTAGTTAAAATTTTAAAAATGAGAATGAGAGATGAAAGTGACCAAAAGCGAAAAACATTCGGGTGAAAGATTCCAGAAGAATTTATGTCGGAAGAATCTGTCTCTCATTCCCTCATTCTTATTTACTATGAGAATAACCAAAGGCGGCAAGGATTGAGTGAAAGTTTCAAAGGTACAATCCAAAATTAACTTATGAGTTAATTTTTTGTAAATCAAATTTGATTTAATGAGGTAAAATATTTTACTAAAAAATATATTTTACATAGATATTATCAGCAAAATAATGAAAATTAAATGAAATATTTTACAAAAAAATATTTTATATTGAAACAAACGAAGCCTTAATGTCTAAAATATTTTTCTATCTAAAATAGTTTTAAATGCAAATAAATAGATAATTTTCAGATTTAAAAAGATATTTAGTTTAAAAACAATAATTGTAGATTTTACATAATTAAAAAACAAATGTTATTAAAATTTGCTTTCCGCAGGTGAGTTAGAAAACGAGTAAAAAAAAAGAAGGCAATGGGAAAAAATTGTTTACTTGCCTTATGTGGGACATATTTATATAATAAAATAAATGAGATTTTGTAAAATGTCTTACGTAGCATTTTATTCAACGGTTAAGATATATTTTAGTACAAATTTAATAGTTAAGATTGATTCTAAAAAAATATATTCTCTTTCTACAAAAATTCTACAATTAAAGTTAGTTGTCAAAAAATTTACTATCTTTTACCTTTTTTTTTTGAACTTTTTTATATTTTTGAAATTATTCTTTTTGATTTTCATCCCTGCAAATCTTTTTTATCAAAATTACACCCATTTTTAATAAATGGTCAAATAGTTTTTTTTAATAGAAAGTAAACTTACTTTTCAAAATATAAAGACAATTTTTAAATTCTACTTAATTAAGAAAAAATAAAAAAAAATAAAAAAAAACTAAAATTTTGTTTTTATATATATTTTTTCTATTTTGAAAGCATTTGTTTATTGCCGAAAAGCATAATATGATCAAATTAATTTAATATTATTTATAATTTAAATTTATTTTTTAACTATTTTCATATTATTAAAATTATATAAGAAAGATTACTTAATATATTTTAAATAATTATATTTTAATGCTAAATAATATTTATGTGCTTAAAATCTTTTTAAAGTACGTGAAATACGCAACGAGTGACTTAAATTATATGCATTTTAATTTATAATAGATATAGATCGCGATATTAAAGATTAGAATATATATGAATATATATTTAGACAAAAAAAATAATGAACTTAATATATATATATATATATATATATATATATATATATGTATGTGTGTGTGTGTGTGTTAACTAGTGAATTATTTGTGTTTAAAAGTATTTTTTAATATTATTTTATACACTATTATTTTGATTTTTTATTTTTTTAAAATTCATGCATTTGAAATTATTAATTAAAATTAATCTAACAATTTAATTCTACTAAAAAAATATCTTTAAATACGGATAATTAGTTAGTGTATATATAGTCTATAACTTTGTGATTTATATACAACAAAAAAAAATTATGTTTTGGGCAATACTATATAAAGTAATCATCATTGCTTCTCGGTTATTTTTTCCCTTTTCTTTCAGCAAAACACTCCCAATCAAAGCACTTTGTTTGGTCTGAGAAATAATTGTGTTTATAGTTTGTGAAGAAAAAAAATCAAAAATAAAATATGGGAATAAACCTTATTTAATTTTAAATATGTTATGTAAAAATAAAATATTTGAATTGTTGGAGTTTAAAATAAATATATTTTATTAAGTGTTTTACAAGTTCTCCCTGTTAAAAATAAATAAATTTAATGAAAATTTTTATATAAATATTTTTGTGAGACATAAGTTAATAAAATTATTTGACAGAAAATTAAGTTTTATTGCATATATGAATAGCATATTTATGCAAGTATATCTTGGCTCTGTTGAAGAAAAATGTGATAGATCTTACTTATTGAGTCTGCTAGAAAAATGTAATACATTATGAGAAAAAAGAGGAAAAAAATCTTAATTAATGCTCCATAAAATGGATGCTTATTATTGATCAGTAAATACTGAGGTATTTTAATATAATTGAAGAGTTATTACCTTTGGACTAGCATTAAAGTTAGATCATTATATGTCGAGAGAGATTGAGTTAAACCCATAAAAAAGTTATCTAGGATGGTAGCCCAAACTCTGTGATTAGAGATCCTATGAAGAAGGTTCAACAGGTAAATAATCCATATTACGTAACTTACTTCCAATACATTTATAAAGAAAGTAGATAAATGGACTCTCCTGCTCTTCCCTATAGCAAAAGTGCTAAAGAGTGACTGGTTAAGATGGGCAAAACTCTTAATGAGTTTTAGTTAAGCAATACCTTGCAAGGTATATTTTGTCACTATATACTTAGATGATTCAATTAAGTGGGGGTCGTCGTAATGCCATTACTATGAGACTTGAGCTAATTTTTAGTAACCCTCATGAGAGTTAAAGTATTAGTGCATGAATATTAATAGTACTAACCCGCAAACCGATGCCCAATATCGATATTGTATATATGACATATTGAACTCTAGCTCAAAGAGTCTAATTCAAGACTTAGATCACTATGATTCTTAACACTAAGTAAGGTTTAAATTCGAAAGACATCTGCATCTATTATATAGTATTATAATTGCCCAAATTTTCTTATTATATGCTTATACTAAAACAAACTTTTGATTTTGAAATCAAATTATAATATGTATTTTATTTTTATTAGAAGTAGGGGATTGCTAGAGAATTTTAATAAAAATAAAATATTAGAAATAAATATTAATTTTTATTATTACTTATTAAAGTTTTGAAATAAAAATTATTTATGTACTTATTTTTGTACGTTACAAATTTAAATAAGCGGCTTTTAGTAGCCTACTCATTATGTGTATTATTATTGTTACTAATATTCTGTTATAAAATTAATTGCATTTATTGGTATCAATCATATTTTATTATATTTCTTTCTTATAAATAGTAAAATTTAATAAGGACTTGTAGTGTGACAAAAAAAAAAGAAATATGAAAAAAAAAATGTGATATCCTGGTATCCTACATCAGAAAGGAATAGGGAGTTCCTGAATTATAAAAGAAAAATCTTGGACCCTTATATTAAATGAGACCTTTTCCTAGGTGGTAGAGACCCTAGTAGAACTCATCTGTTAAGCGTGCTTACGCTGGAGCAATTCAAGGATGGGTGAACCCTTTGGGAAGAACAAAACCGTGAGAGCGGATAATATCGTTGCCATGTGAAGGGTCGGGGTGTTACAGATGGTATCAGAGCCGACTCTCCTCACCTCCGAGTGTGGGCCCCTGCTGTCTCGCGTGACACGTGGACGAGCTACTGAGTGGGCGGGTCGATAAGGACTGGTAGGCTACTAGAGCTGGAAGGCTACTACACGGGGACGTGCAGCCCTAAGGGGGGTGGATTGTGATATCTTGATATTCTACATCGAAAAGGGAGAGGGAGTTCCTGGGTTATAAAGAAAAAATTTTGGACCCTTACATTCAACGAGCCCTTTTCCCAGGTGGTAGAGACCCTAGCAGAACTTCTCAGTTAAGCATGCATACGCTGGAGCAATGCAAGGATGGGTGACCCACCTGGGAAGAACAAAATCGTGAGGGCTTTACCCAAAGCGTACAATATCGTTGCCATGTGAAGAGTCGGGGTGTTACAGAAAAAGTGTTTTATGATAGTATTTTATTCGTGACTCGTTTAAATCCTCCTAGTAGATGTGAATATTGGAAGATCAAAGTTTGTGAGTTGTTAGATTGTATCTTGAAGTTGATACACTCAGTTTGAACTCTCATATAGGAAGAAGCATTAGCTTTAAGATAGTGTTCAACACGTCTCTTAATCTTATGAGGGCCGAAGGTACGAGAGGTATGATATTTGGGGTATTAAGATGTCGAGGGTTTGGGAGGTCATGGGCTAGGTGTTCGGGGTTTAGGAGTTGGGGGTCGAGGATTTGAAGTCCGAGAGTAAGGGTTTGGGGATTGGGGGCTAGGCCTTAGGGTTCGAGGTTTAAGGGTAAAGTTTTGAGGATTCAATACTTTAAAAAGTATTGAGGATTCGGTGTGATGGTTATCAAATACAAAAAATAGTACACGTGGCCTCAGCAAATTCAACTTAAGTCGTATGAGGTTGTGGATTCAATGAGAGTTTGTAAGTTGGTTCTTATAACTATTCATTGGTATAATACTTAAATTTACCAAGGCTTAGATTAGTCATGTAATTTGTACAAAAGTTAAGATTTTTCACGTAAAAAATTGCAAGTCTCTTATGATATGTGATTGATTTAATTTTTAATTACTTGCAATTGCATATACTTAAAATAATCAACAACTAACCTTATTTTCATTTAGCCGCATATAAAATAATAATTTTTTATTTTACATTTCAACTCTGTTTATTTCGATGTAAAATATTTTACTTAATTTTCACTGTTTGGCTGATAATACTTGTTGAGAGTGAAGAAAACCCTAGGTTTGGGGTTGACCGCTCGAGCGGTCTTTTCACTGCTCGAGCGGTGGTGTCTACAGTTGAAGAAGTCGATGGTGGTATAAGACCGCTTGATAGACCGCTCAAGCGGTCTATCCGAGGGCGCCTGTTCTATTTTAAGCTGCTAGGGTTTACAGAAGTCGTCAGAGAGTGTGCGTGTTTCTTTCTTATGTGATTTTTGAAGTTCTCTCTCTCAGGAACTTGTCTCTCCTCTTGTAGTCCCCAAATTAATAAGACGAGTCTGAATCCGTAGACGTAGGCACAATTGCCGAACCATGTAAAATCTTGTGTCTGCACTTGTTTGATTGTTTTTCGTTCCTGTTCTTGTTTGATTCGTTTGTGGCTTGTTTACGTTCTAAACCAACGGGACTTATGGGTTGGATTAATTCGTGTTTTTTACTTGAAATCCACAACAACTGGTATCAAAGCAAAGTTTGGAGGTTGGAGAACACGACATGGCAGACGACAGTAAGATCAAGATTGAGAAGTTTAACGGATCGAACTTTAACCTTTGGAGGATGCAGATCGAGGACGTTCTATACCAGAAGGATCTGTTCGTCTATTTAGAGAGAAATCAGAGAAGATAACGCAGATCGAGTGGGAGATATTGGATCGAAAGGCGTTAGGGACCGTGCGACTGAGTCTCGCACCGTCGGTGATCTCTAATATCGCAAAAGAGAAGACGACTGCAGGCTTGTTGGCGGCATTGAAAAAGATGTATGATCAACCCTCCGCATCAAATAAGCTATATCTAATGAAGAGGCTATTCAAGCTGAGGATGGAGGACGATGCTATTATAGCGGAGCATCTCAACGAGTTCAACTCTATTGTAAACCAGTTGGAGTCAGTTGGAATTAATTTTGATGATGAGGTTAGAGCCTTAGCTCTCCTGTCCAGCTTTCCAGAAAGCTGGAGCAGGTTGGTTATCGCAGTTAGCAACTCCTCGTCCAAGTTGAAGTTGGAGGAGGTTGCAGGTTTCATCTTTGGAGAAAATTCACGCCGCAGAACAACGGTTGAAGGATCATCATCAGGGTCAGTGTTAAACGCTGATGGTAGAGGAAAAAAGACAGATAGGAAGAATCAAAAGGGCCGAGGAAATGACAGATCCAAATCATGGGGTAAATCGCAGACTCGAGAGAAGTCAGCTGGATGTTGGAACTGTGGACAGAAAGTTCATATTAAAAGGGACTGTAAAGCTCCGAGGAAGCAGCGCGACGACACGAATCAAGGTGGAAAGGCTACTGTTAATGTTTCTGATGAGAAAAATACAGATGCTTTGATTTGTGCATTAAACTGTAGAACTGAGTCATGGATTGTTGACTCGAGAGCGTCATTCCATGCCACTCCCCGCATGGATATACTTCACGGGTATGTGAAGGAAAATTTTGGAAAAGTTTATCTGGGAGACGACGAAGCTTGCAGTATAGTTGGGAAGGGTGAAGTTCATATCACACAGGCCAACGGCACAATACTGAAACTGAAGGACATTAGATGCGTGCTAAGTCTAACGAGAAACTTGATCTCAGTAGGCCAATTGTCAGAATCTGGAATTGTGATGACATTTGGGAGGGACTTCTAGAAGATGACTAAAGGGTCATTGGTTTTGGCCCGAGAGAAGAAGGAGGGTACACTATATGTATTCTCGGGTTCTTACAGTAGCATAACAGTGGCAGCATCAAAAGGAGACACCAGCACGTGGCATAGGCGTTTTGATCACATGAGTGAGAAGGGGATGAGAACTCTAGCACATAAAGGGAAGCTACCGGGTATTAAGTTAGTGGACCTTGAATTCTTTAAAGATTGCATCTTCGGGAAGCAGAAAAAGGTCAGCTTTACAAAGCAGGTGAGGACTCCAAAATCAGACAAACTGGAGCTAGTGCAAACAGACGTATGTGGTCCCATTCAGGTACTCTCTATCGGTGGCTCGAGGTATTTTGTAACCTTCATTGATGATGCTATGAGAAAATTATGGGTTTACTTTTGTAAGAATAAATCAAACGTGTTTGAAATATTCAATAACTGGAAGGCATCCGTTGAAAATGAGACAGGTCTGAAATTGAAGCGTCTGAAATCTGATAACGACGGCGAGTACTGCAGCTAACGGAATCAGGAGACTAAAGACTGTTCCGATGAAGCCGAGACAGAACGAAGTGGAAGAACGCATGAACATGACGATCATGGAACGTGCCTGGAGTATGAGGCTACATGCAGGGTTGCCAAAACAGTTCTGAGCTGACGCAGTGAACACAGCAGCATACTTGATTAACAAGAGGCCTTCAGTTGCACTAAATTGTGGTTTGCCGGAAAAAGCTTGGACCGAAAAAGAGGTAAAAATTTCCCACTTACGCATTTTTGGTTGCATGGCTTATGTGCATGTTGAGTCAGAAAATAGGGAGAAATTAGACCCCAAGTCCCGAAAATATGTGTTTGTCAGGTATAGGACAGACAGCTACGGCTATAGTCTGTGGGATCTAGAAAGCAGGAAAGTTGTAAGGTGTATGGATGTTGTCTTCAATGCGTCTGTTTTGTATAAAAATAAATAGGATCAAAAGGATGAGACAGTAAATGAGTCAGACTATGTTGAGTTTAAAGGATCATCTAGCAAAGTTTTGGAACCCCGGGATGTGAATAGACAGCCAACTCCACAGGCAGAGCCACAGACTCCCATAATTAGGAGGTCTACTAGAGTTAGCAGATCTACAGTCAGATATTCACCTTCATTGCACTACCTGCTGTTGACAGACAATGGTGAGCTAGAATGCTTTGAAGAGGCTTTGCAGACAAAGGCAAAGGGCGAGTGGGAGCGTGTAATGGATGAAGAGATGCAATCTCTTTCATCTAACAAGACTTGGGATCTGGTTCAGTTACCCAAGGATAAGTAAACACTGCAGAACAAGTGGGTTTACAGACTGAAGGAAGAAGCTGATGGTAGCAAGCGGTATAAGGCGAGACTGGTGGTCAAGGATTTTCAGCAGAAGCCGAGAATTGACTACACATAGATTTTGTCACCAGTTGTGAAAATATCCACCATCAGGACAGTTCTGAGTATAGTGGCTACAAAAGACTTGTATCTGGAGGAGGTAGATGTCAAGATAGCTTTTCTCCACTGTGATCTAAAGGAAGAGATCTATATGCGGAAGCCACAGGAATATTCAGTTAAAGGGAAGGAGGACATGGTGTGCAGGCAGAAGAAAAGCTTGTACAGATTGAAGCAGGCACCTAGGAAATGGTATAAGCGGTTTGACAGTTTCATGGCAGATACATGGTTCATCAGATGCCATGGTGATCATTGCTGTTACATCAAGAGGTTTGCCAGCTCGTATGTAATTCTCTTACTATACGTTGATGACATGCTGATTGTAGGCTCCAACATGGATGAGATTATAAATCTCAAGGCACAGCTGTTCCAGGAATTTGCTATGAAGGATTTGGGAGAAACCAAACGGATACTCAGGATGAGGATCAGCAGGGGCAGAAAGAGTCAGAAGTTAAGACTCTCGCAGTCGGAGTATGTTGAAAAGGTCCTGCAGCGGTTCAACATGGAAGGTGCTAAGCCCGTTAGCACACCTTTGGGAAGTCACTTCATAATTTCAAATGAATAGGGAGCTGTCACAGATACAGATAGGAACTATATGGTAAAGGTACCGTACACATCAGCCGTAGGTAGGTTGATGTATGCCATGACTTGCACGAGACTGGAAATTGCCCATGCAGTGGGAGTTGTGAGCAGATTCATGTCAAATCCGGGCAAGGAACACTAGGAAGCATTTAAGTGGATTCTGAGGTATCTCAGAGGCACCACGAGATATGCTTTGTGTTACGAGGGCTTGAGAATTTAGCTGAAAGGAGTCATGGATTCAGACCTAGCTGGGGACATCGATAGCAGAAAGAGTACGACATGGTATGTGTTTACTTTGGGTAGTGCAGTGGTAAGCTGGGTTTCCAGATTACAGAAGATAGTAACAATCTCTACCACCGAGGCAGAATATGTGGCAGCCACTGAAGCATGTAAATAGCTGATTTGGCTAAAAGATTTCTTGAAAGAATTGGGAAGAGGTCAGAACAAGTGTCAATTGTACAACGACTGTCAGAGTGCTATACATTTGGCAAAGAACTCGATATTTCATTCAAGGACCAAACATATAGATATAAAGTATCATTTTATTCGGTCTCAACTAGAAGAAGGGCAGTTTAATCTGGAGAAGATTCATACGAGTGAAAATTCTGCAGATATGTTCACAAAGGTAGTGACAGTGGAGAAGCTGAGGGAAAGTTCAGCTTCTGTTGGTCTTCAAGCTTAGAAGACAAAGGGGTTAACTCACGCTAGATTTGGGATTTCAGGTTTGCACAAGGCTTGGAGTGGCTTTACTTGAAGTGGAAAAATGTTAAGAGTGAAGAAAAACCCAAGTTTGGGGTTGACCGCTCGAGCGGTCTTTTCACCGCTCGAGCGGTGGTGTTTGCAGTTGAAGAAGCCGAGGGTGGTATAAGACCGCCCGATACACCGCTCCATAAACCACTCGAGCGGTCTATCCGAGGGCGCCTGTTCTGTTTTAAGCTGCTAGGGTTTACAACAGCCGTCAGAGAGTGTGTGTGTTTCTTTCTTCTGTGATTTCTGAGGTTCTCTCTCTCAAGAACTTGTCTCTCCTCTTGTAATCCTCAGATTAATAAAACGAGTGTGAGTCCGTGGACGTAGACACCATTGCCGAACCACGTAAAATATTATGTCTGTACTTGTTTGATTGTTTTTCGTTCCTGTTCTTGTTTGATTCGTTTGTGGTTTAGTTACGTTCTAAACCAACATGACTTGTGGGTGGGATTAAGTCGTGTTTTTGACTTGAAATCCACAACAATACCTATGTAAAATATATTTTTTAGTAAAATATTTTAGCTCATGAGACCAAATTTGACTTACAAAAAATTAACTCGTGAGATAATTTTGTAATACACTTTCGAAACCTTCATCCAATCATTGCTGCCTTTGGTCATTCTCATAACAAATAAAAATGAGAGAATGAGAGGCAGATCCTTCCCACGTAATTTTTTTCGAAACCCTTCACCCGAATCATTTCCCAATTTGGTTACTATCATTTATCATTTTTATTTTTTAAATTTTAACAAAATATTAAAAAATACAAGTAAAAAAATTAATTTTTATAAAATTATTTTACAAGTAAAATAATATTCATGATAAAATATTTTAATCGAAACAAATGGAGACTTCATCTCTCCTCGTGGTTATCAAATACATCTCTCCTTGTGGTTACCAAATACACAGTCGCGCACCCCCACACCCAAAATTAGAATTTACTTCACTTCTTATTATTAGGCATCATATATATGGCCTGTGGTGGAGCCTACATATCATAAAAGTTCCCTAACATACTTCCAATATAGAGTGCAGACAAAGATGGGTTATTCAAGGGACCTCACGTGTATCAACCAAACCTTTACTTGTATCACAAAACAAACACACACACACACACATACAGACATACATACATAAACATATATATATATATATATATATATATATATATATAGCCTGTTTGATATGTTTACAAATTTTAAATTTTTAAAAATTTAGCATTTTAGAAAATAGAGAGAGAAAGAAGAAAGAAGAAAAAATTAGATTAATTGAGATAATTTGGTTAGTGTATATTTTTTTAGTTTTTGTTGAAAAATATCTAATATATTATACTTTTTGCTTTTAAATTATAGTATTTGAAATAACAACAAAAATTTTTATTCTATTTTGGAGAGCAAACATGATTTTTTAATTGTGAATATTATACCTATTTATTTTAAAGAAATAAATTGATTGAGATGTTTATGGGCTTGTTTCTTTGAAAAATAAAATGAAAAAAAGTTGGTGAACTTTTAAAAGATGCCAAACTTAATGTTTTTTTTTTTATACAAAAGCTAACTCTTTAGATACCCCAAATTGGGCATATATACATATCTATAAGCATAAATTATGTGCAAAAAAGAAATGTGATTTTTTAGACTCCCCTTTTGTTAACGCTCTTTTCTTTTTTTGTCTTTGTCTCTTTAGGATGTAAATTTACAAAATTATCCTCAATATAATCTTACAAAAACATGGGTAATTTTATACAAGAAAAAAAAGTGTGAGAATCATTTTTTTCAAAAAATTGTCAGGTTTGCATTGCTAGAGAATCAAAATCAACATGCTTTTTTAATGAAGTGGAAAAGTAACTAGGAGATTTTCTTTATTTAATGCATCTTTATTTACCCCAAAAAGGGTGAGAAAAAAAAATAGTGGAAAGGTAACCAACCCATTGAGGTCTTCAGTTCATCAAACTCCTTGCTTGCACCACAGAAGAGGGGTCAAATACATGCTTGAGAATCTCTCTCACAATATCTATTATATCCTTTTCTTTGCATGAGGTCACAAACTTCACTGCAAAAACAAAAGATCATGACCATCAAATTACCACTATATCCAACCCACATCTCACTGAAAAGGACTGGAAGGCAGATCAGATTCATATTAATTTGCAGTTTGCTTCTTGAAAGGGAGACTCTAAATCATTGCCATCATTTTATTAATTTACCTATCATTACTATGAGTTTGCTTTGAAATGTAGAAATAGTCTATTACAAATACAAAGCAAGTGTGATACGTACCCTATTTCATATCAATGAAAGATAAAAACATAATCTAGTATATAAAAAAACTTGTGAGTTACTAATAATTTAGGTTTAAGTATTTTGGGCCATGTTATTAAACTCTTTATTCAAGTTATTAGGCCAACGGTCCACTTAAGTCGTTACAAAATGGTATCAGAGCCAACTCTGGTTCCCGTGACGGGCTCCATGGTGGTGGATAGATGTTCCAAGATTATATACCTTGTACATGCTTATGGGTTGTTCTGTGTTCGCTAATGGACTATTATCCACATTCCAACTAGGGAAAGAAATTGGTCCATGCAACGAGAGTGTTGCGTATTTGAGTGGGAGATATTATGATACCCCATCACACATCGTTAGGAGATACGCAGGAGTTTCGTACACATAACTATCCACCTATCATTAGTTTGAGTTTTTCATACTCTTTTTTTTACCTGGCTTAGGAGTTACTTAGTTACTTTTGACACGTAAATTTATTGGATTCATACTCATAGAGATTTTACGGGTTTAAAAATTTTTTCCATCTCGACGAATCAAAAAAGTAAAAAAAAAATTATATATAAAAAACATTCAAAAAAGACAAAAAAAAACTAAAATAAGTCAATAAATACAGAGATTTTATCTTCTCAATTCTTCTCGTTGAGATGATTGGAAAACACAAAAGTTTACAAAAAATAAAAATAAACAAAATTCTATTTTTTAACATAAACTAGGCTAAGTGTTTAATAATGATGTGAATATCATTTCTCTACTAATTTAGAAGAAAAGTTTGGATACACATCCCATATTTGGGGTGCATGTTATGCACTTTATAAATTATAGCATACATATTTACAACTAAAACAAAAATATTCATAATTAAAAAATTACACAAATTCATATATCAACAACCACAAAAAATTATAAATTTAATCATAAAAATTCATAACAAAAATTCACACAATTCATAAGCCACAACTTTTAATTTGATATTTTAAATATTTAACAACTTTAACCACGCAATTGTAATTTCAACCATAAAATTTTTATTGGTGAATATTATACACCAACACGGAGTATGTATTAAAGCTTCTCTTTTTTGCAATCCATAAAATGAATAAGTTTCAACATCATATATATATATATACACACACACACGAGACATTCAAAAATTTGTCTGAGATCCACCAAGATTTGTATACCCAATAATTAAGAAAACCTCAAGGCACATGACCTAATGTCCTATAAGTGCACCTTCCCCTTATTTAGTGCATGCAAACCATTGTTTTGGAGACAAAGGAACATAAGGTAAGACTTGCATGTGCCCTTTGTACACAAGTTAAATCGGCTATGCTACGGCCAGTGACTCAATGTTTTCCTCTATCGATTTTTGGATTTGATTGTATTAAATATATTTGATGGGTATTGTAAGATAAAAACATGTATATCTCGCCGAGAACTGATCTTCCATTGTACGAAAATGTCATACCAATCGAAGACCGATCCAAGACCACGACTTACCCGCCTAACCAATTGAAGCTCTGAGTAAACCAATTTCGAATGGAAACCAGGTGAGTTCTAGATGGTCAACCTTACCGCCCCCCCTTGACTGATCAGTGCAATTTTGAAATAGTAATCTACTATCTTCTGATCAACTGAAGGTTGCCATAATAATGGTTCAGTAGCGCGTGCCTCATGCATACAAGTGAGGTCCTCTGGGTGAAGTTAAGCCGTACGGGCATAATGGTTTGCAAATAACTCAACTGATACATAAAAAGAGAATCAGGTCAAAAGGAGAAGAGACAAGAAGGGTAAATAGAATTTTTCATCTAGTCCGTTTTTAATAGGCTTTCACTCTACTAAGAATTTTAACTTGGGCGTCGGAAAAACGTTAATCGATACCACACTGATGACTCCTTTGACGTTTATTGGTAAATATAAAGACATTTGAAGAAGGTATTAATGATCAAGAACATGGTACCATCAATGTTAATACACGGTGGGATTAAATTATATTAATTATACGATGGAATTGAGATTCAATATTTCTATGCCGGAAATTTACAAAGCAACGTTAAAAAATAATCACTTATATATCCAAATACTCCTGTACAAAGGTACCATTGCATACATCCAGTATGAATCTATAGCAAGAGAACACAAACTAGTTTATCAGATCTACCGATTATGGTACTGTGAAGTTATAGATTATTGCATGTTAAAATACAAACATTCAAGATAACGTAAATGCTATAACGAGGAAAAAATTTGTCTTAAAAACAATGGAAAAAACACTAATGTTGATCTATCATCTTTGATTTCATATGCATGATCTGTAGGTTAAATTTATATTGTTTGATTGGACGTTTATTTGTCACAATTAAACAAAAAAATATACATATTTCTCAACAAGCGGATTGTTGGGCCCTACGCAATGGGCTCCAATTAGTTATTGACAGATATTTTATCAAGGTAGTGCAAGAAGAGCGGAATGTTCATCCCGTGTTGTGTACTCTTAATTTTCAATATTTACAAATGCTTCTTTTAACCCTACCAAAAAAAAAACTCAGATTTTTGTAGTGAACAATCAAGATTTGATTTTATTAACTTTTCATAGCACAAAACTCTAGTACTATGAGGGTGCTTAAAAATGTTACTGTAATAATTTGTAAATTGTAGTAGAAATTATAAGTGTTTAGTAAATATTATAACTTGTAGTTGAAATTTAAAAAAAAATAGTTAAAAATTATAACAGAAGTTGTTAGTATTTAAAAAAGATTGTAATTTATTATAACTAAAATTAGTAATGAAAAGTTAAAAGCTAATAATAAAAGCTTGGCCAAACACCCCCTATATCGTGGATTATATTAACTATCATTCATTAAACGGCAAATAAGAAGATAACATGTCTGTTTAGGCTAAATGTCATGATTTTATTTATTTTTGTTTTTTTTGAACTTTTGATTAAATTTTTTTACTTTATCAAATCATTTTGATAAGATGACCTCAAAGAGTAAAAAATTTTGATCAAAAGATAAAAAAAATCTACAAAGATAAAAATAAATAACATGAGATATGACTTATTTTTGTTTATTTTTATCTTTTTATTTTTTTTTTAAATTTTAATCAAAATATTTTATTTTTTCGACTCGTCAAAATAAGATGAGTCTAAAAGTATAAAAATTTTGATTAAATGATTAAAAAAGTATACTAAAAACAAGATTTTACAATATTAAATAAGTAAATAAGCAAGATTATCCCAAACAGAGCCAA
>JAOTRH010077379.1:0-17447 GCA_034768845.1 Heliamphora exappendiculata
TGAATAGTGAAAATACTCAAGGGAGATCTTGAGGAGTGGATGTAGGCTAGGATAAAGCCGAACCACTATAAATCCCTAGTGTCTAGTTCTTTTTCTCTATCCCTCATCTTTTAATATTTGCATTACTTATATAATTGCATATCTTGCTTTATTACTATATTAAAAGATTTTTGAAAAAGATTTTTAAATTGTTATTTATTTTTTAAAGACCCAATTCACCCCATCTCTTGAGTTGCTTAGTTCTAACACTTATCATATGAGATAAAAAAATGTCACATTCAAACGGTCATGATTGGTAAATAGGGAACTATCGTATATATCCACATAAAAGAAAAGGAAATAACACTCGGTTTGTTCGATAGAAAATATCTTTTGCATTTTCTGGTGTTTGATACGACAGAAATTAAAAGCTAACGAAAAATATTTTCTAAATCAATGAAAAATAAATTAATTTTGGTGAAAAATGTTTTACATTTTTTATGGCAGCAAACATTTTTCACTCTTGCTATGCCGCCGCCGCCGCCACCACTATTCATCATACCATCACTATCATCGCCGTCGCCGCTGCCACCACTATTCACCATACCATCACTACCATCACCATCGCCGCCACCGCTGCCACCACCATCGCAATGGTGGGGTGGTGATAGTGTTGGGAGGAGGAGGTGGCGGCGACGATGGTTGGTGTTAGTAGTCGTCGTCAACGTCGGCCCCCTGCCGCCACCACCACAGCTATCACTGCCAAAACTGCCGCAACCATCACCATTATCCCGCCACCCGCGTTACCACCAACGCCACGATCTCACCGTTGTCGCCGCCACCCACCTCCACTTTCTACCACCACTACGATCGTAACCATTTCCACCGCCACCCCGCCGCTGCCACCACTTTCACCACGATCATCACTTCACCACCACCACCACACCACCACCACCTAGTTGATGCCGTCATCGCCATCACCACTGCCATCTTCTGATCGCTGCCATTACCACCAAAACAACACTACCACTCCACCGCTGTCTCACCCCCACCCCCCCCAACTATTACGATCAACACCACCACCACTTCCGCTACTTCTACCAATATTCATACTACCACAACCATAACCACTCGCACCATCAATTTCAAAGCCACAACCAAATATAGGAAAATATTTTCCACAACAAGAATTTTTCCAAAAAAAATGTTTTCTGCCATAATAAACAGAGCATAAAATCGTATAAGGCATCACTAAACTTGCGCGAGCAAGTTGGATTAAAGAAAATGTCAATGTTCCTTCCAAAATGATGATGACAGACATCATCATAAAGTACCGTATTCAAACTCAAGAATAAAGTGCCCTTTCAAATTCCGCAATATTAATACATGCTCTCCAATCCAAGTGGTTCAGTTCTCCACCTTAACGATAGCAAAAAGAATTGATCCAATTCTTCTGAGATTCATTGTGATCATTTATCAAATAATGAATCTTTTTTTTTTTTTTGGTACTGATCCAGTAAGACGAAATATTCTCATAATTCTCCATTGATACAACATACATTTTTTTTCCATTCATTCCCCTTCAAGACAGGTCGTGATTTAAAAACTTTACCGATGGTACGGATGAATCCCTAGCTTAATCCAAATGTGCAAAAGAACCTAGCCATCAAAGTCTGATTCTTCCATCTTTCTTCAGCTTCATCCGCAAGGGTAACTGGCCACAAACTTAAAAAGGATGGCCCGCAATAAAACCTTATTCCATGGTATTTACATGAGGTTCCTCTTTCTTGCTCTTACGCAAGTTTCCAGGAGAGCTTAGTTGATTGCATAATTTCATGAAACTGCACAAGTTTTCCAATCTAAATCAAGCAAGTTTTACATGAAGAATATTTGGTTCAACACGTTCTATTTGATAAAGGTAGGAGAAGAACCCGACTCGATATTCTTCAAAAAATAGAGGAAGGCAAAAAAAAAAAAGCTATCGAAGTTGCATGTGCTTCTTTTGTTGAAATAAGGGCAAATGATTTGATTCGAGATTTCCTAAAAATTAAATTAGTGGAATCTTCTATTTCATATACTCGACTCTTAGCGTTGGCTGGGAAAGCCATCCTATAGTAAGAGGAATAGTTATAAACCCTGTAGACCCTTCCTGCGGGGTGGTGAAGGGAGGGCTCAATTAGCAGTAAAAAACCCACAATCGCTTGACCCTTCGTTACATAATTTCTTCTTCATATAGATAGATATATGATCAATGGGGAAATTACTTAGAACTAATCATTTCATCCGGGAAAAACTTTTTTAGGTGGATAACTTGGGAAATAAATATCCACATGAATTAGCTTATCAACTCCCGGAACATTACTCCAACTATATCTTGGTTATAATTGTAGATGCTCCCATAGCATTAACACATTTTGGTTAATGCATTTGCTCTTATAATCTCACTAAAAGAGCCATAAGATAGGTTTATCAAAACGACACAAGAAAAGCACTTCAAATTGTGTATTAATTGACATGGGGGCAAGAAAAGGAAGAGAGATGGATATGTAGAATCACAACAAGTGATTGCTGATATTTGCAGGACAACATCCACTTCTAATTCTAAAGAAAGAGAGAGAGTTCAAAAACATATTCTAGAGAGAGAGAAAGAGAGTTTTCAAAAACAAATTTATTCTGACTCATAGGGAGAAATGCACGGGATGTAACAAAAATTTAAGGTCCTTGCCATGAATTTAGCAAATGGGCATAAAGCTGCACCTGCTGTATGCATAAGAAACGGATAAATACCAATACCATCGAGACTGGCCCTCAGAAACTGTGCTCAGACAGTCAATCGTTCACATTACCCCAAAACAAACGAAAAGCCACAACAAAAAGACCACAAATGACAAGAATTTGGCATCAATCACGATGTCAAAATCCTTATTATATCTATAGATATTACTAATGATGAAGCTCACACAAAAAAACAAAAAAACACCAATGCCTAAATCTCTAAACCATTACAATCAAGAAATATCGACAAATTCAAAACAAACAAACAAGAATTGGATGAAAGAAACGATACCCATTCGTCAGTTTAAATATATCCGATAAACAAATCAAAATCAATGGAAGTTGTGAAGTTATCAATCGGGAACTTAAAGAGAGATTAAAGATAACCTGTCGGTGAAGAGCATTCCAGCGCAGAAGCAACCAATGCACAGCAGCAGAGTCAATCTTCGCGACACAACACTCCTCGACGTTGACTCAGCTCCTCTGCTCTTCCAAGACATTTTGTGCTCTTCTTTTCTTTAATCAATCGAGAGTTCTAAGACTATCTGAGAAGTGAAAACGATATCGAATCCCGAGTCTCTGTCTGTATGTGTAAGGATTGAGGAAACTTATGTTGACAAAAATCTGAAACTGGGAAATAAGGCAGAGGAACAGAGAAGCAACAATACATATATAAACATGTATATCTCATATACTTTGTCGAAATAATTATTTATAAGTTATAATTTAAAAAAATGTTAATTTATAACTGTAAAAAAAAATAATTATAATTTATAATAAAAATTATAAGTGTATAAAAATAATAATAATTTATTACTAATTTACTAAAATTAATAATAAGAAAACTAAAAACTACCATGCCAAACACCCTAGACATTTTTTAGTAATTATTCGGCAGTTCCCAAGTAATATTATTTATGCCCATGTTTGGGATTATTATGAAAATATTTTTTTTTTTAAAAATAGCTTTTAGGTTATAGCATTTGGTATTTTTAAAAATTCATTAAATTTTTTTCATCTCTTTTTTAAGAAAAAGCTTACAAACATCCTATACATACTAAATTTTTTTTGAATGAAATTATTATAATACCATCATTTAAAATTTTAACTTTTCTCTTAGTAATAAGAATTTTATATAAATATTATAATTTAAAAAGAAAAAGTAAGAGCATATTCAATATTTTAACAAAAAAAATAAATTTTTTAAAAAACTACCTTAAATAAATTATTCCAAAACTTTAAATTTTTTTAAAGTTAAATTATCTCAAATAGAAAATATACACTGTTCTTATCTATTAAGACTTTACGCCCATTTAAATTTTGACAATTATGTTTAATGCAAAATTCTATGATTGAAAGAATTTAGTTGTTTTTATAACTTTGAATGTAAAAATTTTAGTTCGTTTATGATTCATAAAATTATTAAAACTTCTATTGGAATTAGAAGTTTCAAAGTATTTGAAATTTCAATTATATTAAAAGTCTCAAGTTAGAGTTTTATTCATACCAAAAGAATAAAGTATAGCACCTGAAATTTAAGATACAAGTGATTAAAACAGGTTCAAGCAAGTATAGTTTACGCATGATACAAACTGACACCTGACCGCTTGAGCGGTGAACAGTTCGCTCGGGCAAACTCCTACCAACTTCATTTTATTAAAACTCGAATTGCTGTAGAATTTTGCTTATATAAGAAGGTATTTTCTATACTGGAAAAATATATTTTAGAGCTAGCATTTCAGCCTTTTTACAATCAAGTCATATATTTAAGTGTTTTTTGAATTTAAAAAAGAACTAATAAAATTCGTGTTCGACTTAAATATGAATTTCTAAGTTTACCAATTGTGGATTCCATCGGCGTGAATTATTGAGAATTCAATACTTTCAAGAAGCATTAAGAATCCGGTATAGTGATGATCAAGTACGAAAAACGGTGTACGTGAATTTGCCAAGCGAGACTTAAAGCGTCTAGGTTAAAGATTTGATTAGAATCCGTACGTAGTCTTGTAATTGTTCATTAATATAGTGTTTGATTTACCTAGACTTGTATTAATCCTGTAGTTGTTATCCGAGTTGAAGTTTTTTACGTAAAAATCTGTTAACCTCTAATTTGTATGATTAATTTATTTTTATTATTATTTGTGATTGCTTGGACTTATAAGTTAACAGTTGATGCTATTTTCATTTCGTTACGCATAAAATAATTTAAATATTATATTTTTATTATCTAATAATGTAACAATAAACATTGATAGTAAAACAATAATACGTCTTAGTAAATGAGAGACAAAAAAAAACTCATTTGATGTGTATTAGATTTTTTATTTATTTAAAATATTATGTAAATAATGTCATGGTACCCTAAATTACTTAATAATTTTCTATAATTTTCATTTGGGGTCAAAGAAATGGTCAATTGGCACAACTTGTTAATTCGCATTAATTTGGAAATTTGTATCAATTGACACTAATTGGCATGGTTTAAGCGAGTAAATTAAATTTAGAAATTTGAGTAAAAAATAATAATGCTATATATAATGCATAAAATATTACGTATTTCGTTACATCCGTAGATGTCATTATTAAAAAACAAAAAGCTTATTATATATTATACTTATTCTATTTTTTAATATTACACTGTAAATACTTATTTATTATTTTATGCACTATATATATATTAATCGACAACAAAATAAGGTAGATAAATTAATTACGAGTTATATTTTTTTGTTTTAATTTGTCATCAATTTAACCCAACTTGTCACAGATATATTAATTATGACAATTACAATCTTATTTATATACAATTACATGAATTATTTATAATTTATAAAGAACAAATTAAATTATTTATAATTTAATTGCTACTATTTTATGTTGTAATTTTTTTTCCATAAATATGTATTGTAAATATTATTATTGTTAGAGCTACGTAATTATATTATTATTATTATTATTAAATGACAAATGTTTTTAGTTAGTTTTTCTTTTAGTTCAACTATGTACACAAAATTAAATTATAGAATCAGCCACCGATCACTATATTTCATCTATAAAATTATGTTTTGTTCAGAAAAAAAAATAACATACATCTTACCTGTATGATACAGTGCTTGGTGGTTAATTATGTGGTTTAATTTTGTTTACTTTATATCTTTTTTTTAATGTCAAAGAAAATTTTTCTTTTTTTAAAAAAATAAAATATATTTTTTATTTTTTAAAAATAGATTCTAAAAAATAAATTTAAAATTTTATAATATTTTAACATGCTAAACTGTTTAAATGGCAGTTTAAAACTATCAAAAAATTTATTCAATTCGTCAATTTTAACCATCAATGAATTAATTACAAATTAAAATATTCACCTACTAAAAATATATCAATTAAATTTTTTCTTCAATCCCAACTCATACCATGAAGACCCTCCCAACTACAACTAATTGCAAACAAAACACTCGTCAGTTTACATTAATTACTTAACCGTCCAATGTCAGAATTGTGGTCACCACTGAAAAGGGTTGAAGTGGGCAAATTATTAGGTATTATTGGATTACTGCGTAAGTTAAACCATGTTAGGTAATATTCTTAAAAAATAAATAATTATAACTTATATAATGTGATTTATTTTTTATATTTTAATTATTTAATAAATGTGAGGTATTGTGTATTTATAAAAAAATTTATTACTATCATATTGAGTGAGAGTATCACGTGAACTAAATACATAATATTTCACGAGTACTTAATAATTACTTATTGAAGTGGAGCATAATTGTCTGATTATTCGCTTAGATAATTTTAGAATTCTATGTAAACAATGTCGATGCTATGTAATATTTTTGATAAAATAAAATAAAATTATAATTTACTATGCTAATAAAACTTATAATACTTCAACAACTATTAATTTGAATACACTAATTATTTTATAAAAATAATTTTTCAATCAAATAATTCCAAACTTGATTTGAGTTCAATTGTGGTGGCTCTGGCAAGTGGAGATCTTTTGGGCTAATTTGTTTCGAGTGACTAAAAATAAAAAGGTATATAGTCTAAGAATTAGATGCTCTAGAATCAATTATCCTGTAATTAATAGTTCAAGATTTTATTTCATGTATTGTTTTTTTTTTTTTGTATTGGGCTTTGAACTGAGTAATAATAATCAAATTCCATGTTTGTTTTCAACATCTTGAATTAAGATAAATATTTAAATAATTAAACTATCTCTTAAAATACAATTTTAATTCGTCTAGGTTAATGCTTTACCAAATTTTATCTTGTGTTCCCATTTTATACAAAAAGCCTAATACAAAAGTTTGATAGCCCATCTAATAAATAAGTTAGTTGAGCGTTGATAAAAATTATTATTCTATGTTTTATATATCAAATGCTTTTGTTTTTAAGACCTAATACAAAAGCTATTTTCTATTTTTAAGATACAATATAAAAGTCACATGTTTTAAACATAATAAAGATGTCTCATACCACCTATTTTTATTTTTTTATACAAACAAGCCACCTAATTATATATAAAATATTTAAAATTTAATTACATATGAAACATTCTATACATTTTCACATGCAAATCAGATTACAAATACAAATAAGAAATTAAAAACATGTGGTCAGAGTATTCAGTTGAACATCTAGTCATTTTTTCTACAGTAAATTTTTTTTCTTCTACAGTAAATTTTTTTCTCTCTCTCATTTATTATTTTTTTGATTTATATGTTTGATTGCTTACTTCTAAACTAACATTACACTTAAAGAACAAAACTAGCTCAAATTGAATTTAAATTGGCCCATATTTAACAAAGATTAGGTTTTTAGAAGTGCTCAAAAGTAATATTGACATTTTACACTTTATCCAATTCTCCTCCTAATCCCCTCATTCACTACCTCACCCCTCCCAGGCCCCTCACTAGGTAATTCCCCATTTGTGAAATAGTTAATCCATTTTAGACAGATTTTAATGAGTTTTTAGTTTTAATGATTTTTGAATAACATTCAGTTCCTGAAACTTTTTGAATTTTTCTCAAGGACCTTTTCCATACAAGCCTGCTCAGACAAAAAAAAGAAAAGAAAAGAAAAGAAAAGAAAAAGACATCCCAAACATCAAAAGTCAAAAAGGCGCCATTATTCTATACAATTCAGATTCTTTTTTCTTATTTTTTTCCAAAAAAAATGTTTGCCTATTTTAACATTTCAGAAGCTTGGTTTTTGATAGACGATTTATTTTTATTTTATACAATGTCTTTTAAGTTAAAAAAGACAAGAGTGTAATATTGTCTTAGTAGAGAGGGCCGTTGTGACTTTAGTGGTTCAAACAAATGTGAGCACGAACTCGGAGCTCATTGCCTTGTTAATGATATGAACAATTTACAATGACAAAAGCAATGTTAGACTGCTTTGATAGGATAGAAGTCTAACCAATCGAATTACAATTCCAGAATGAATAGCCGAACAATTTTTCTGGCCGTATAATTTGAGTTGGACCGATATTAGCCGGTTAATTAGATTCTATGCTCTTATCGAGAACTTCTGAAACACAAATGTTCAAATAACAGGACTAAAACCCGTTGTCTTACTACTTGGCCAAGCCCCATTAACCCAGTTCAGGAACCAGATAAAAGGGATGATCAATAATTTTATATGCCAAACAATAGAGTTTTGGGCTGAATCTGATTTCCAAAAATCTAAAAATATGTAGATCAATAAGAACAAGATAGGAAAAACATAAAAAAAAAAAAAGAAAAAGAAAGGAAAAAAAAAACAAAGAAACAAATGGGCCTAATATTTGTAATTTGAGGATAAGGTTGAAGCATAAGTTGACATGCTATAGAGCTTTCGGAATCACCTGCTTTTTGGGCTCCCACATAGTTAACATATCAACTGTCTTTACAGGGAAGCTCGCGGCTTTATCCTGTCCGCAACTTTAGTGACTGTTTAGAATGTGTGAAAAGTTTGGCTTTTAAAAAATTTAATATTTTTTTTAAAAATAAATAAAAATTAAATTATTTAGGATAATCTTTTATAGTATTTTTTTCTTACTTTTTATTGAAATATTTAAAATGTTCTTACTTGTAACTTTTAAGTTGTATTATTTGAGATATTAGCATAACTTTTTTATTTTTGTGAGTAGTGTTGAATTTTTTATGTAAGAGTTTATAATAATTTTGTTTAAGAAAAAATTAGGGTGTGTAAGTTATATATTGGCTTTTTATTCTTGAATTAAGAGATGAAAAAATGATTAATTAACTTTTTGTTGAACCTAAACAGTGCAGCTTAAATACCAATTTTTTTTGTAAAAAAAAAACAACTTAAAAACTACCTAAATGGGTTAGTTAATTAGTTTTTAAATTTAATTACAAAAAATATCGTACACAATTTTAAATGAGCATTTATCTTAACGTCCTTAATTTAGAGTGTAGATGGTTAAAACAAAATGCATAATTCGAGTAAAGGACTTGAGCGAGTGACTCGAGTGAATGACATGTGAATGACTCGGGTGGACGACTTAAATAAATGGGCCAACCGATTGACATTTTAGCGAATGACCCAAGGAAACCAATCGTTCAAATAACTAGTGAGAGTGACTCAATAAGCAGGCAACTTAATGATTGAGTGACTCGGTAGTCGAGTCACTCGAGAACCCAAATAGCTCGGTTAGCCGAATAGATCAAGAGTCATGTAGCTTGATGAGGGGACTTGAAGGGGGCTCAAGGGTCGAATGATCCAGTGGGTCCGAACAACTACATAAATAAAATATGATATTTCATGGCACAGACTATGAAGCGTAACCCTGACTACGATTGAAGATATACTACAGCACAGATTGTGAAGTATAACACAGACTATGACAGTAGCCCTGACTACTCAACTATACTTTCATGGCATATACCACAAAGATAGTATAGATTGCATTACTACCACGACACAGGTCGTGAAGACAGCACAAGCTGTGTAGTTTTAACTACTTAACAATGATAACATAGCATAGACTATGTGGCTTAGTACCAACTAAACAGTCAAGATATAGCACATACTATCCAATTATAGATTCTTCTGAGAATTGAAAGACTGTCCCCGAAACAATGAAGACAATAGCAGCACAATCCTGCATGAGACATTGGAAAACATGTGATTTGGTGGCTAAGAAAAAGATTTGTCAAGCTACTGGACTTACCCACTCGAGTCACTCAAGTGACACCCAAGTCACTCTACCCGATTAGGTTGGGTACTCGACCCGTGTGAGTCAAGTACTCTCGGGGCATCCGGTAACCGACCTAGTTGAGTTGAAATAGAATACTACCTGATCAATTTTCGAGATAGAATCACTTGATTCTCAGAGATCACATTTTATAATTTGATTAGCTCTCATGAGGAGTCTTATTCCGATTCTAACAAACTTATCTGAGAGTTATAAATAATAGGGATAGTTGTGCTTATAGAGAAATCAGATTTGAGAGCCGGATGCATTGTTCATAATGCCAATATTCTGTACTCGATTAGTCTTCTCCTTCACCCAATCCCATCTCTCTTTTCGTTTTGTATTTTATGATTACTTTACATATTTCACTTCTCTATAATTGTTCTTCCTTTATTTTTGTTCAAAAGGACCCTACAAATATAAGAGTATCAGAATTCTTTAGTTTGGCTATTTGCATGCAAACAAAACCCATAATATATGAAAGTTCTATTGGGATTTAATAATTAATTTTCAAACACAAATGAAACTATACTTATGCACACATTAAAAAGAAAAATCATATAAGGATTTATGTATTTCAACGCAATCTGTCTACACCTACAGATAAGAGAGATAATTTACTATAACTATAGATAACACAATCACAAGACTAAAAATACTATAAAACTCGACACCCACAATTGATTCAACTCCTTGCACAATAACTAGAATTATAAGATCTCTATTTATAAGTAAACTCTAAAATCCTAACTCATTTATAATTATAAAATCATGCACGTATTAGATTTTTTATGAATTCAGGACTCTAACTTAATTCATATATATATATAATTTTAATGATATGAATTCGTAAAATACAAGACATATATCTAATAAATTTCACATATAAATAACTAAAATCATGTTAGGCAATGAGTTAATGGTTTTATAGTTGAATTATGTGTACTTATAATTTTCCTTAGTTATTTCCAATTTTAAAATTATTTGCCTTCCTATGATTAAGACAACCACCATAGATATAACTAGAAATAATAGTAATTAAAGTTGAATAAAAAATAATCTGACCCAAAAAAAAACAGATTAACGATAACCCGAGACAGTTTTTAAAGTTAGAAAAATGCCCAAAGGGACTTCTGTCATTAACTGTTATTCACCGTTTATTAAGCAATAAATAATAAATAAATAGAACATGAATGTTTATACAAAATTATATTGATACATGTTTGAATAGCAGTAACATTGAAAGAGAATAGAAATGTGATTCCTAGTTTTATAATTATGGCATTTGGATGAATGTTGAAGAAGAATATTATAATTACTGACATGTCAATCCATTAGCAATTAATTTTTTTGAGAGAAGATAAATTTGCTCAGCAAACTTCGCTAAAATGTTAGGGTTTATTTGATTGTTCAGAAATAAATTAATAGATATAAAATATATTTAGATATTAGATATAGATTAAAATATAAATAATTTTAGATATGTATTATTTTGGAATATCATATATCTTGTTTGTTTAAGTATCATATGAGTAGATATTTATATGTCAAAATAATTATATAAAAAAATACATAATTTTTCTTATTTCTCTTTGCACAAACTTATAATACCCATCTTAGTATTCTCAACAAACTCTTGCAAATCATCACCGGATAGATTTTCATTTTAATTTGTGGCGTCCACTCAAATTGATAATACTGAAAATAACAATGCTATGAACTCAAAAAAATATTCAGAAAGTGATTTGAATGGTTAAAATTCATATTTAATAGGACGTGAAACACACTTCAAGTGAATCTTAACTATCCAAATCACTTTTTAAGTACTTTTATAAGTTTTATTTCTAAATTTATAATATTATTGTACTAAAAAGTAGGGTTTCAAGATACTCTCTCTTTCTATCTCAATCACAAATGGTGCGGATGGGGACCAATAGCGTCCTTGCTGGATTTTCTTCTTTCTCGATAGCTATTGGGTTGAAGAGGAGATATAATACCCCTCCCCCCAAATATTTTATATCTGGGGATAGGACATTAATTGGGATTATAATCCGACTTCTTTTGTTCATCCAAACGATGTATTTATGGATCCTAAAGAATTTGATCTCCAATCCTAGCTATATATATCATTAAAACAAACTGACCCTTAAATTACTGGAAAACTAAACAACTGAAAAATTATATAAATTATTATACCCGTACAACCCCATTTATCTATTCAATAATTATTATGTGAACAAATATAGAAATTTAATTTGATAGAACCTATATATATATATATATAAACATTTATATATAGTTTTACTTGTATGCTTATATCAACCGATCCCATTATAATATGTAAACAATGAGAATTTATTTTTTTATATGTTTTTTGTTTTATTGCAAATATTTTGGGTAATAAGACAAAGAATGTCTAAAATTGTAGAAATGAATTTCAAATTTGCAAGTTTTTTTGGTCCAATTTTGGTAAATTAAGTGTTCTTCTTAAATAGTACACATTTTTCATACTTCAAAGACTTTTTTATCTGCACAGATATTTTTTGATTCATTAAATTTAAAATTTATTTTTTTGAAGACACCATTTTTATTTAAAAAAATCATGTCCTTAAAATGGAAAACCATTCCATAGGTGAGGAACTCTGTTTACAAAAAAACTATTATGAAATCATTAATAGGGTATTTTTTTAAAATAAAGTAAAAGCCATTTCTATTCAAGTCTTTTTAATGGTCAAACCAAACAATTGAATAAAATTATATTTCTCTCAATAAGATTCCTGAATTAATTAGAATGGAATTACTCAAATATAAAATTCTTAGTAATGGTATTACTAAAAATGAGATACTTATTCTTAATACACGATTACAGGCATCTACACATAGTCTAAAAATAATAAACTCTACCTCTACAAATTACTTTCATGAATATTAAAAATCCGATTTAAAACTAAAATGCCTTCATATGCATGCCCTAATTTTAAGCACCAAAAGTTGCACATTGCTTGCATAGTTCACATGGCTATATGATCTACCATCTACTATACATGTGAAGCCTCCATGTAAAAAATAAATGTGCAAAATTAAGTCAAAACATTCATATGTGAGTAGGCCCATTATGCCCAGATGAACTGACTTGTTAGGCTAGTGGCATTAGTCATTTGTACAATCTTGTTACGGCCCTCCACCTCCCCAAGGGGTCTCTGGTGGGTTTACCCTTATTTATATCAATTTACATTTAGGTGTAAAAAATAGAAAAGTTAATAAAATTTTTTAATTTATTCATTTATTATTTTTTCATATTTTTTTTCCTTAATAAGTCGGCCAGTAAATTTATGATACATTATAAAAATATGAGAATGAAATACACCAATCTACAAGTTATAGTTTTTTTTTCTTTTTTTTTTTTAAATGATGATTGCCTTGGGTGCTTTTTTAATTTTGACTTTTTCTGTGATCAAACCCAAGATTTGCAGAACTCGACTAATAGGTACTCGATATTTGCAAGTTTGACTCCTGTAATTTCGAGCTCCCTCAATGCCAAGTGAGTTAAGTGGATTCAATTGACCCCCACTCCATTTTTTTACAATTTTTTGAATGTATAATTACGTAAAATTCTTGAGCATTTAAAATATTGACACTAGTAAAATATTATAAATAGAATAAGATTGTATTAATATTTTCAAAAAATTAAAAATTTGTAAAAATTTGTATTAGTTGTGATGTATTTTTTTACTTACAAAAAAGTTAAACCAATAGTGTAAATAGTTCTAAATTTTGTTTTTTTTTTTCATGTAATTAACAAGTATGAGATTTTTTTTTAAGTTACTAAAAATATATATTATTATACTGTATTTTGTTAAAGTTAATCTTCATAGATCGTATAGTATTAAAACTTCGACAAAACGTTATGCAATGGCGACTCCAAAAATATTATTTAGAGTAGACAAGTAATTACTTCAAACTTCTTAGATCTCAAAAAAAAAAAAAACAAACTTAATATATTCATCCAATTGTTTGCACAAAAACTAATAGATAATGGGACTTTTACAATTGCCCTCACACACAAAAGCTAATAGATAATGGGACTTTTACAATTGCCCTCACACCTTCTCATATTTTTAGGACTCTGATAACGTTTGTTTTTTTTGATTGATTAAAAAATAAATAAAAAAAAAGAACAACAAGAAAAAGGCTACAGCTTTTCAAAAGTAACCCCCGTAGCGTCTGCTTCAATAAGAAGAGCAATACTTGGGAGGATGAGAGGAGAGAACATAGAGATGAAATGGTCATCTTGATCGACACCTATGTTTTTCAAATCATTCGCCACAAAGTTACTTTTTCGACACATATGGGCAATAGAGTTCCGTGTGTCTAATGTCTGTTTCTAACAGTCTTCAACATGAGCTTTGTGAGTGTAGTGGGTCATATTGCCATCTCTTATCATTTGTACATTAATCAAACAATTCGTTTCAATTTTCAAATCATGGAGGTCTTGTCCCTTTACTTTCTTTAGTCCATTGAAGATGCTTTAAAGTTTTGCTTAATTACTTGTACAATTTTGTAGGCAACTGTAGTAGCCAATGACCCTTTCCTATTTACATCTTTAGAGACCTCACCGAAATCGAAAGTTCCTAGGTTGCCTATAGAACATCCATCGGCATTAAATTTTAGGCGACCTACGTAAAGAAAAGACCACTGAATAAGTTACGAAACTTTAGCCATGGAAGAGGAAGGTCTCCCAAAAGCCATATAGATTTATCTTGTGTATATGAAGATATTTCAAAATATCTGAGATGAATTCCAACTAATGTTTTTTTACAATTTTTTATTTTTGACAGTTCAAATATTCTATAGGGTCACAACAAACAAAATGTTTCCCGGAGAACCGCAAAAAAAATTGTTAGAATCTTTCATATTGTTAATAACCCAAACTTGCCAAAACATATTAGAGTTTAAGTGTTGATCATGCAAAAAAGAGAAATTAGTCCAAATATTATGACTAAAGTTGTAAGAATGAAATAGATGATCAATGTTCTCAATAGGATTCCGGCATATAGGGCAAGAATGGTCTATAGTAAGCCCTCTCATTTGTCTATGATGGTTGGTAAGAATCTTTTCATGTGAACAAGTTCAAATCAAACCCTTAATTTGTTCGGAGAGTAAAAGGTTTCAAATCCATCTTCAATCTTTTGGTGGATCATCCTCATTCTTAATAAGATTGTAAGCTAATTTAACATTAACATTTTTGTCAATACTATCAAGTACATATTTTTCAATGTATATAATCAAACAATTACTCATCCATTCATCTCCAATTTGATTACGCAATTAGTTTTTGTATTATTTTAATTATTAAAAATATTCTTTCAAGCATTTGGATAAATTGTTCAAATATTTAGTTGAGTATTCAAGCAATTTAATATGGCGTCCATATCTTAAATTATTAAGCCGCTCATGACGCTATTTAATAAGATTTCAGATTATGCCATATTAAGCTTATTCGAGTTTTGGGAGGTGTTTGGCAAAATTACTGTTAGTAATTTTTAGTTTTTAATTATTAATTTTAATTATAAATTATAAAATTTTCAAACATTAATAATTTTTACTACAATTTATAATTATTTTTTTTTTTATTTCAATTATAAGTTATAATCTTTATCAAATACTTATAACTTTTAATATAAATTATAATTTATAAATTATTAATTTTAGTAATATTAAATACCAATCTTAGTCGTGAGAATGACTTGGCTAACAAGTTAGGACAAATATTTTGGCCTTCCTCGATAATTATTATTATTTCATTCGACACCAATAACCGTTGAACATTAATAATAATTTGGCAAGCGCGTGCTTATTTGACTAAGGATTGCAAAGCTTAATTACTTTAATTTAGGTGAGAGATTAGATATAGGCTTTGTTTGATGATTTAATTTTAAGTTAAATTTTTTTTATTTAAAATTATTTTAAATTTAATAAATAAAAAATTTATTTGATAAATTGTAATAACAATTTTAAGCTAAAAAACTTAGCTTAAAATGGTTTTAAGCCAAAAAAAAATTGTATTAAAACAGTTATAATTTTTAAATTTTATTTTTAAATAATTTTATATTTAATATAGATTTTGTTTAATAAATTTTGATAAGTAGATTTTAAATATATATTTCTTAATAAAAAACCAATCCATATAATAACAATTATAATATTTTTAAAATATATTAAAAAATTAATATAAAAAACGAAAATGCTAAAAATTTAAAAACTTTGGAGTTGTTAAACGATATTTTTTTGAGTTCTTAAATTTTATATAAAAAGACAAAATATCTGATTTAAAATTAGCGGCCAAACGAGGCCATTGAGTAGCTATCAGCCTATCCATTTAAATGATTCTGACTTTTCAAACTTCGTGTGCGCCGCCTCATCTTTCACAAAACTGCTCCACTAGGTCTGTGGCTTAAATATTTTTTACTCGTTTTGCTTAAATTTTCTTAAATAATTAATATTTAAATAATAATATTTTTAAGCTAAATTTTTGTTTAAAATCATTTTAAGCTAAATAAATAAAATTTTCAATTGATGAATTGCATGAATGACTTTAAGCTAAAAGATAATAAATCAAAAAACTTGACTTAAAATAACTTTACGTCCAAAAATTAAAAACTTGGTTAAAAATTGTTATAATTTTTTAAAATTTATTTTTAAATAATTATATATTTAATATGAATCTCATTCGATAGATTTTGATGAGTAAAATTTTAAAATTTATTTTTTAATAAAAAATAAATATGTATAATAAAAGTTATAATATATTTCTAAAAATTATGACCTAACAGCTTTAACATGAAATATTCTGAATCGTTAACAATGGTAGAAAATGCGAAGGAATTCCCACGTAAGCTTCATTGAGTTAACGACGTGAAGTTGTTAAAAAAAATATTAGTTTTAGACTTTATTATTAAAAAAAGCTACCAAAGCAGTTTTTTTTTTTTTTACAAAGCATCTTATAGTATAAGATTATAAATCACGAAAAATAAAAAATAAAACTTTTTTTACCCACTAAATAAGAAACAAAATTTATTTTTATGATATTTTTTTCATTTTATTTTTCTATATAATTCTTTTTAACAACTGAACTTGCAACAGTAGTCTGCTTTAGGTATGTTGTCTCAATCTGTGCTGATCGTGCGTCTCACGTGCTCCGGCACACGACCCCTCACAGGCAAATTATTAGGTAATCTCGGTCCAAAAGTATTATGTAGATGATATCACGTGATAATTTTGACAAATAAGTGATCGTAACTTACATAATATGATTTATTATTTGTTTTATAATTAACTACTCAACAAAAGTGAATTAATATATTCCAATCATAAAATTTATCGTCATCATATTGGTTGAGACTATCATGTGAATTTGTCACGTGGTGCTTTAGGAGCACCGAATAACTACTCCCCATCACATTTCAATCATCTCCTTTATTTA
>JAOTRH010077390.1:0-17447 GCA_034768845.1 Heliamphora exappendiculata
ATTTATTATCAAATATATTTTATTTATAATTTATAAAATTTTAAAAATAAAAAATAAAAAATAATAAATATAAGTATTACCAAATGAGACCTGAAAATTCTTGTAATACTTTCTGGAATTGGGTCCACAATTGATTGAGATGGTAGGCAATTCTAGGACTATAATTGGTAACTAACTTAAATGTTATTTTAATTTTTTTTATTTTAGTGAAAAAATGAATTTAGAGGAGTATTATTTGATAACTTAATTTTTAAATTAAAATTTTAATTTGATTTATTAGATTAAAAAAACATTTTTTTTCAAATTGAATATTATTGCTCTTTTTACATAGTGAATTATAACCATTATATATAAGTAATATTAAAAGTAAATAAATTACCAAATAAGAGTATTCTTATTTGAGCTATTTTGAGTGACTCTTGCTAATTATTGACTTTTTTGAACTTTTACGTCCCGTTTGGTTTGGTTTTTCGAAAATAGTTTTCGAAGAATTTTATCTTAGATTTTTGAAAAATTCGTTTGGTAAAAATTTTGGAAAAAAAATTTCAAAAAAAAGACAAAATTGAGTTAAATTCAGAGACTATTTTGAAAACCTGAAAAACATGTTTTCGAAATTTTCTAATCGCTCGCGAAGCAAAACAAAGTCCTCCAAATCAAACACCGGCGTCGGCGTCGGCGTCTAAAATCAAACACCGGCATCGTCGTCGTCCAAACACTGACGTCTCTCGGCGGCATAGTTGATCTGAGGTGTCGTCGTCGATTTGAGGCGTCGTCAAGCTCGCATCGCCGCCGTCGAGCCACGGTAGAGAGTATCGCGACCTCTCAGTCGCCGTCGTCGATCTGAAGCACGCTACAGCGCCGCCGTCGTCCTTCGTCGATGGCGTGTAAAACCTCTCGTTCGTCGATCGCGACCTCTCGTTCGTCGTGAAACATCAGTCGCCGTCGTCGTTCGTCGATGGCGTGTGAAACCCTAGAGAGGATCTCAGTCGACCTCTCAGCCGTCGTTCGTCGTCGGTAGCGTGCCTTCGTTGTCGCCGGCGTTGCTGGCGGCGTGCCTTGATCATCGGTGGCGTCGCCGGCGGCATGCCTTCCTATTCCAGTTGCTAAATTTGGGCAAGTTGGGCTTAGGAATAAGTTTTCTAAAAATATTTTTGGCCAAAACTTCCCAACCACGTTTGGCCCAAACTTGGTCTATTATGGCCTATTTGGTAACGTTTACAGTTTTTTATTTTTTATTTGCAAAAAATAAAAAATATTTTTATTGTTTATGTTTATAAAAAAATAAAAACAAAAACATGTTTGGTAACATAAATGTTTGAAAAGTGGTAGTTGAAGGTTACGGATGAATCCAATTAAAATTTGTTTATAACATAAGTGAAAACACATTTTTTCTATTTTTAAAAATTTTGTAAATTTTAAAAACTGTTTATAATTTTTTAAAAATAAAAATAATTACTAAATATGTTTTCGTTTACAGTTTATGAAAAATTTAAAAATAAAAACAGAAAATAAGATACATAAACGTTACCAAACGACACCTTAATGATTTTCGTTAGTTGTGTTTGCAGCTATTTTTTTGTAGCAATTTTTATTTTTTTCATTTTAAAAATTTGTATGTCAAAACAATTGAAACAAACCTGCCTTTATTTAAATTCTAGAGATAATTTTTAAAACATTACGAGAGAGGTAAGTACAGTTCAATCTGACCTAGCGGTTGCATCAAAACTATGATAGTCGGCCGACCCGAAGTCCAAAGTTAGATTGTAGCTAGGGCTTGGGTCAACTTAGCACTATGTTGGACGATTTTTAACAGCTCGACATCATCACTGCCAATCTATTTGAATATCGAGAGTCTAATAGCTGAGCTTGACTGTTCATACGCTTAAATCTTAGCCCAATACCATCGTGTCAGAATTTGTTGGCAAGATCTCATAGCTGACTTGACAGGAATTATTAGCCAAATTCCATACAGGGCCAATTGGCAAAATAAGAGAAAGGTAACCCGGGCTAGGCTGGGTCGAATCATTAACCACTTTATGATGGCAGAGATTCAACAATCTATGTTATATGCTTAACATACGTCAGAGAACCAAAACTTTGCTTGGTTGTTCCTTCACCTTTGAGCGTATTCCTAACTTGATCATTGAATGACTCTCTAATTGAGCAACTAGTGAGGCATCTTTAACCCCTTCTTGGTGCATAAACAAATGAACGTTTCTAATCTAATTAGTTGCGATACCCAATCTTATATTAGTAGAAGATAAAAATTATATTTAATATATAAAAATAGTTGTGAGTTACTATTAATAACTTGTACTTAATATTTTGAATCGCGTTGTTAGATTCTTTATTTATGTTATTGGATCAATAATCAACTTGAATCATTTCAAATCAGCAGTCAATAAGAACAGGAAAGTAAATCCCACTTTTAACCCTCTACACATTCTATTTTAGTATTTTTAGTTTCTACTTCTTTATAATTTTTTTGTTTTATTAAAATTTGAACTAAAAAGACATTCAGTCTTGACCCGTTCGGAATAATGACTTATTTATTTTTAATTTACTTATTTTTTGTCTTTAGTGCATTTGTTTCGTTGTTTAGTTAAATTACAATACTTTTCATTTCTCTCATTTAGACGAGATAAAAAGGTAAAGAAATTGATAAAAATATTTTAAAAAAAGTTTTAAAAAAATAAAAAATAAGTCAAAATAAGTTAATAAGTCAAATTTTACATTTCTATTTTTATTTTTTAACTAATTTTTTTAAATCTTTTTTATGAATAATTTTTTTTATTTATTTAATTATTCCAAATAAAAAACACGATATTTTTTCCCAAACAGGACCTTATATCATGAATCATGACAATAAACAATAATGCCAAGAAAACATGAACTAATAAAAATTAAAAAAATAAACAGTGGCGTATGGATGCTTATCATCTGTTAAAAATATTCTTACTAAAGTCCCATTTGGTTGTGGGATTTAAAATCGTACTCTTGCCTAGTGGGCTCTAGTCGCTTAATGCCTCCGCCCATGGCTATAATCTAATACATTTATAAAATTAATGTATTTGAATTCTACATAATGTTACATCATTTGTTGTATAAGGTACATTAAAACACATAAATAATAAAAAAAGAATTTCAAATATTGTATATAATATTTAATATATAGACCGATATATATTGAAATTCCAAATATACCCAAAAAAAAAACCCTATTTAACTTTTGGCTTTAAATTCAATCATAAATAAAAATCTTATGATTAAAAATAATTAAGAGTCAGTAAAAAAGTTTTAACTAAATAAACAAAAAAGCCTACAACTAAAAAATGTTTGGTGATAATAACGAGTATGTTAGCAATCATCAAATTTATTTTTGTGTAAGTACTCAGTGTCGAATCATATTAAAAAATTTTACACAGTCCAATATACAAAAAACCCAAACTATTGGGGGGAAAAAGATTTTTTTTTCATTAAATAAATAAATAATCAAAAAGTTGTTGCAAAAACCATCAACCATATAAATTGAATTTAAAAAACTTTTTCCCCCCATTAAATAAATAAATAAAGTAAAAACCAACTCTTAAGTAGCATCTCCGGTACTTCTTATCGTGGAAATGATGAGTTCAAGCTACATTTGAAGGTGATCTTTATTTTTTTCTCCTTAAACTAAGGATAATATAGATTTTTCTTGTGACAATAAATAAATAAAAAGAGGAATTGGAATAAAGTGATGACCAAAATTAGACATTGGAAGAAAAATAAATTTATGTACTCATTTAATAAAAAGTGGGTAAATAATATATACTTTTTTGTTAGTTTAGCCTTTGTTAGGTTTTTCAAAAAAGCTGCTTTTTTTTTTTTGCAAAAAAATTAATTTTTAAGCCATACTGTTTGATTTTTTTAAAAAATCAATTGATTTTCATCTAATCTAAGAAAAAAAAGCACATTAGTTTATTCCAAACACTTTCACTTTTTTAAAATAAAAATTACTATAATACTCTTAATTAAAAAAGTCAAATTTTCTCACAAAAATAAAAAATTCGTGTCAATATCCCAAATACTACAACTTAAAAATAAAAAGTAAAAATATATTATGCACTTTAATAAAAAAAATAAAAAAAAAAAAAAAAAACTACTATAAAAATTTATCTCAAACACAACTTATTTTTATTTTCTTTAAAAAAAAATTAAACATCTTCAAAACTAAACTTTTTAAATATGCCAAAGGGGTGATGAATTTTACGGCTTAAATCAATACAAGATTTAAATATTATTAAGTCTCCTAAGTGAATAAAATTAAACTCTATTAAAGTAAAAACCAGCCGTTGGTTTATGTGACGCACGTGCTAGAATTGGGGAGCCGTCATTCAGTGAATCTGAACGTCCCCGACCCAGGTGGGAGACAAACAAACACAGTCGTATTGGAAAATATTAAAATAGCATCGTGAAAAATCAGGATTTTGGGGTTACTTATTAGAGATTAATTTATTCCTGTTTGGGTTAATTTGTGTAATTTTTGTTTATTTTTTATTTTTAAAATTTATTTTATGCTTTGATCAAAAATTTATAGTTTTCAAATTCTTGACGAAGAAATGAAAATTTAAATTTTTTAAAACAAAAATAAACAACATAAAATTTAAATTATTAGTTTATTTTAACTTCCTGTGTTCAAACTTTAAAAGAATTAAATGTTAAAATTGAATTTAATAATCTTACTTTAGATAAATTTTGGGCCAAAATAAATGTGAAATCCATACATTTTTTAAGTTGGGTCCGGAGCGTTACGCATTCTCCTCCGCGAGAAAATAAACGACGTATATTTATTTGTTTAAATTCGATAAAAGGTGAATGAAAAATCGATGTTCAAAAGAATTTTATTGAATTAATAGAAGTGTAGAACTTTAATCTCACATTATAAGTTCTTGAGGAACTTAGTGGGTATATAAGTTAGAGTTGGACTAAGAGCATAGTCCCTTGAAGGTATCTAATTTTGTAAACGGGAGAGGGCCTACCTAACGGTGGATTCGACCCATTTCACACACGTGCACTGTCGAGCCGGACAGGGCGTGGCCGACTTCGGGTTGTCTCGATCTGAGTAGCTTATATATTTTTAAAGAAAATTTATTTAAATTCTTATTTAAATAAAATTTTCAAAATTCGAATTTAAAATTCGTTAACTCAACAGGTCAAAATTCAACCGTTAAATTTTCAGAATGGAGCGCTCGCGAGGCGCACTTGAGCGCCCATGGGCAAAAACAACTCAAAATAGGGCGCTCATGGAGTGCCGATGACGAACAGTTGCACCAATTTTGAATAGGTGCAGTGACTTTTTTGAAAAGTCTCGTCAATAGCTATTTAAACACATCTTCATACACGAATTTGGCATCCTAACATTCCTTTCTACATTACATTTTTTGTGTGTACAAAATTTAAAAGTCGAAGAGTACAAGCACTTAAAAGTGCATTGTACTCGTAAATTAGAGTGCTTCTTCTCCGAATGTGATCGTTGTATTCTGAAAAATTGACGTTCGTAAAACTCATTAGCACCTATGTGAGAGACGAATCTATCTTTAAAAAATATCGTCTAATGCTAGTCACAATCATTTACAATTTTTAATTTAGCATTTGTTTGTAAGAACCTAATTATAGTTCTTTTCATTCTGTTTTTGTTTTTTTGTTTTTTTTTTCTGTTTGTTGGTAGTACAGTATTGACATTTTGATTTGTTTTCCATCATTTTAACCAATACTAAATATAATATAAATTTAATATAAAATCAAACAAGAAGATACATCGAATGAAAAATAATTATTTACAGCACGCGAGAAAAGCCTCTATTTGGATGACAAAAAAAAATTTATACCCAGATGAATATTACTAAAATAAACTAAAATATCTAAAAAAATAAAAGATAAAAGTTGATCATTTTAACTTGCACAGTGTCACATGCAACTAAAATAACATCTTAATTTGTATATATTTCTTGTAAAAAGGCTTACTAATGACCAGAGTGTTCTTTTTACCTCAATTTTGATATTATAAGTATCGATTAATTGCTTATATTAATATAATAAATATTTTATTTTAAAAAAAATATCCTAAAAACACAATGGTTGAAAACGAGTGATCAATAAAAACAAAGTACAAATACGAACAAAATAGAACTCTAAATTTATGATCTTAAACTTCAAATTAACTTTTATGCAATAAGAAGGGAGTAAGACCTTATTTTTTTTTTATATTTTGATTAAACTCGTTTATTTTTTTAATAGGTCTCAATAAAAAGTATTCAAAAAATTTAATAATTTTAAAAAATTATTAAAAATAAAAATAAATAAATATAACTTGTGTTTGAATTAACTTTTCTTCTGTGATGTTTTTTTGTTTATAGTAAATTTTTTTAGTATTAATTTAAATCAGTATACTTTTTAAATTCATCCCGTCATGAAAAAATAAAAAAATAAATTTTTTTGATTAAAATCTAAAAAAAATTCATATAAGACGAAAAAAATCAACTTAACAAGTGTTTTTAAATTTTTTTCTTAATTTTTTCGTCTTTACTAAAATTTTTTAAAAATTAACCATAACAAATATTTTTTTTTAGAATTCTCTATCAAAAAATAAAAATTTAAATAAAAATATAAAAAAAATCACAAAAAACAGAAAAAAAAAATTATAAAAAAAACACCACGAAATTTTTTAGTTCCAACATAGGCATAATCACCCAATGGAGCCAATGAATCTTCCAAAAACTCGCTATTGACATTTGACGGGACGGGCAAATTCTTCATTCATTCACTTCGATAGATTCCATCGCTTCATTAGATTGCTGACAAAACAGCGGCGGCTACTAAAGACTGGAATACAAAGGCCCTGTTTGGGTTAAACGTGCTTATTTTTCTTTTTATTAAACTTTTTTCAATTTTTAACTAATTTCTTTTTACTTTTGTAAATTATCTCCATGAGATGAATCAAAAAATAAAATTTTGATCAAAAATAAAAAAAAATTTACTAAAAACAAAAATAAACAACATTTAATTTGACTTATTAACTTATTTTTTTTTTTATTTTTTTCTAATTTTTTTTTTATATTTTTATTTAAAAAAATTAATTTTTTATCTTTTCTCAATAAAAAAAATTAAAAATATAATAATTTAACTAATTAATAAAAAAAATTCACAAAAAAAAAAAAAAAAAATCTACCATAAGCATTTTCACATTCTCACCAATGTCGGCTTTCTTTAAAATTGATAAATAATTACGTTATAATCACACTTGTGTCCAACTCCTACCAATTTTTTTATGTTTTTTCATTCGGCCTTTAATTCGATTTAGATACGAGAAGACCACAAGACATCACATTTGCATCCGAATAATACTACCCTATTGATATACCTAGATGTAATGATTGTGTGCTATCAATTTAGGCTTAGCCTTGAATTAAATTTTTTTTATAAATTTTTTAATTTTTTAATTTTTTAATTTTTTTTAAATAAATATAAAAATATAAAAAAAGAGCGGCCAAATCCAAATAAATAAGTTTTTTAAAAACATTTAAGCAAAAAAAATTTTAAAAAATTTAATTTAAACATAGCCTTAGACTTGTTAACTTATCTTATTTTAATGAGCTTTCTTATTATTAGTTTAAAAGGTTTCCTTTTAAATTTCTCTTGTGGAAACAAATTTTAAATATAAATTTTTAAATAAAAAAATAAAAAAATAATAAAAAAGACAAAAATAATAATCATTATTCTTGGGTATTTTTGTCTATCGTAATTTTTAAAATTCTTTTGATTAAAAAAAATATTTTAAAATTTTTTTTAATTGTGATCAACTAAAAAATAAAATTCTTTAACTATTTTTTCTTTTAGAAATTTTAAAAAATAAAAATAAGTCAAATGTTCTCTTTTTTTTCCCAAACTCACTTGGCGGTAGAAAAAAAAGAAAAAAATGATATGGGATAAGAATAAAATAGATTGAAATAAGATAATGGCGGGTTTGGCAGTTTTAAAAAGTTAATTTCTTAATTTTTTTTTACTTTTAAGTTATATTTTGAAAATTAAATTATTGAACAAATTGAAAAAGAGACCGGAATGACATGTCATTGATTCAATTAGAATTTAATTGGAATCGAACTCTAACAACATAACTATATTATTAATAAATTTATAGTTAGAAACTAAAATTTAATGACATCTAACTTAAAATTCAAGTAACAAATAACAACATTTTATGATCTAATCATGCTTTCAATTAAAAAATTAGAACCTCCAATCAGACTAATTAAAATTTAAAGTATTTTTGATTTTTTAATTAAATTAAAATAATATGAGTCACAATCATAATAAAATATAAATTAACTAACAAGCACAAATTTAAATATGTATAAATTTAAGGGGGATTTTTAAGAGGAGATGGTTGTACATATATATAAATTTACATATGTATATATCATATGGGGATAGAGGGTTTGATGCAATGAACCCACAGTATAGACACAAAGATGAGAGATAGAAATATCGAAACAGAGATGGGGATGGAATTTTTTTCCAGACGAAGGGGTAATAATTTTTTAAAAAATATTATTTTATTTTATTTATTTACTTTTATTATTTAATTAAAGATAATATAGAAAATAAAACAATACAAGTAAGAGTAAAATATAAATTTTAGGTGTAATAACAGCTGACATTAGCTAGATTTGTTAATTTTTTTGACAATCAACTAACGAAATGGGCCATTTGATGCTACCGATATAACTAGACGTGAGGTTAGTGCAATGTCAGTAACCTTAAGGCAGATCTCTAAAGTTTTCATAAACTTTAAGGGTGGTAAGTGTAATTTACCCTTAACTTTATTATACTGATATATTGTGTGTAATTAAATTTCAAAAGTCAAATTAAAAAATGTTACGAGAACTGCCCGATTTTTATAACACATTATCGATTCGATTGGGTCGATGTTTGAACCATGGGTTATAATAATTTTGTTAAAAAATAATAATTTTTGTATATAGCTGTTTCAGTAGGCAAACTCAAACCGTTAGCTAGAGCAAGGCAAACTCAAACCGTTAGCTAGACCAAGTGGCGAGTCAACAAATTGGTGGTGTTTGGCAAAATTACTGTTATTAGCTTATAGATTGTAATTTATAATAGAAGTTGTGAGTGTTTGATAAAAATTATAACTTGTAACTAAAATAAAAAAAAAATTAATTATAAATTGTAACAAAAGTTTAAGTGCTTAAAAAAATTTGTAACTTATAACTAAAATTAGTAATAGAAAACTAAAAATTACAAACAGTAACATTCCCAAACAACCCTAATAAATCAACTAATTCGATCTAATTCTAAAAATATTATACACTGATATAATAATTATTTTATAGCCCTGAATGGACGAATTTTGGCTTATTAACTTATTGATTTATTTGTTATTGTAAATTTCTCTTCTTTAGTGAACTTTTTTCATCATTTAATCAAACTATTATACTTTTTAGACTCTCCTCAATGAGTCGAGTTAAAAAAATAAATTTTTTTATTAAAATATAAAAAAATAAAAAAAGATAATAACAAACAAAAATAAGCTAATAAGTCAAATTTTATGAGTTTTAAACTAAAATAAGCAAAAATAAATTAATAAGCTAATTGGCCTATGTTTGACTTAATTTTTTTAAAAGACATTTTACCTAAAAATTTAAAAAAAAGCCTACTTACTTGGCCTATCATTGTTTTATATTTATTTTTTCATAATAAAGCTAAAAAATTGAAAAACTTACAAAAAAAAAAAAATAGTCCAAACATAAGCTAAGCAACATTTAGCCAAACAAGGCCTATATGGGAATAGCCTGTCTCAATTACTATTACTATACTAATCAATGCAGTCTTGACATAAAATAAATCACATGATTTTATATAGGGTAAATTACAGCGGCATTTCTTGATATTTAATAAAATATTAATTACTAGCCATATAATTTTTGAAATGTTATTAACCTCCAAACTGGTTTTGATTTTGCATTAAATTAATTCAACTATTAAATTTTTGTTCAGCTGTGCTTTATTTGCCGTGTTTTTTGAATAAATTTTCATGATCTAATCTGTTTATTTTGTAGAACTCGTCGAGTTTATTTGACGTATATAAATTCAGATTCATCTAATACATGTACCTAAGTGATTGAGTAATATTTGTTTAATATTATTTTTTTAAATTATAATTTTTATTTATTTATTTATTAAGAGATTTTATTCAATCACTAAGTTACAGATATCGGATAAATATGAATTTTTGCATGCTAAATAAACTCGACGAGTTCTACGCAATGAACGGATTGAATTATAAATATTTATTCAAAAAACACGCCAAACAAGGCACAGTTGAGCAAAAATTTAATAATTAAATTAATTTAATGCAAAACTTAAATTAGATGGGAGGTTAATTATATTTTGAAAATTACATAAATTGTAATTAATATTTTACTAAATCTAAACAAAAATCACTGTAATTTACCCTTCTATATAAAACATAGGTGTTGAAATCAGTGTTCGATATCAATAAACCTACGAAAACTCATCAATTAAATCTATGAGAGTCCGGCCCTTGGGTTATCAAGTCAACTCCATTCGCTGAATCAAGCGCACGTGTAAATAATTTGGATTGTTTGATATATTAATTATGAGGTTTATGATATTTTCATTCCGCATCCTTATATTTGGATTAATTACAAATAAAGAAGAAAACAAACAAAAATGGGCGTGATAAGCAATTAAGATGGAAAATAAAGAGAACGAAGTAGAAAGATATATCACGCAACGTATCAGGAATTTAATTTAGGGGCATTTTTTTAAACAGAAATGCTAAGCAAATCGTACAGTGCAATGTATCTCAGTTAGTTTCGTAAGACGAATATTGAATAAAAATATTATTTTTTGATAATATTTTTTGATTTTAAAAATTCAACTAAAATTTTATATTTTATATTATTTTTTATTTAAAATATTACTATATATACTTTCTATTTGATAGAAGTTAGGACTAAATTATTTTATTTGTAGGCTTCACACATTATATACTTTGTCATAACTTTTTAAATATTTATGTATAATAATATATATTATAAAAGTTCTTTTTAAATTTCATAAATAATATTTTGTTAAAGTTTTTCAAAATGATTTCTTTCTTAAACTGATATATATATAGAGAGAGTTTCGCTTGTCTCCAGTCCCTTGTGGGACTGGACCAGTCCAGTTGGATTTTTTTTGAGTCTAAAATATACCTACTTCGATGATTTGAATCGTTTATTTTATTTTTTAAATGTATATATTATTATTGTAAAAATTTAAATTAATCAGATATCGGTAACTGACACAACAAATCACGTTTGTGCTATAAAAATAAATGTGATTTCTATTTTATCATTTATTTTATCAACACAAATGTAATTTGTTAAAGCATTTATCGATATCTGATTAATTTATTTTTTACAATAATAATATATATATTCAGAATAATAAAATAAACGACTTAAATTATAAAAATAGGTCAATTTTAAACCCGAATAAAATCGAACTTAACCTCTCTAGTCCCTCTAGTAATCGGAGAGAAGCCAAGTTCTATATAGTATATATCATAAAGAATATCTGTATTATCAAAATTAAAGGTCTTAGACGATTGCTTAATAGGCCTAATATACGGGTCACCCCTACAAGTACAAGTATTTATGCATTTAATACAAGTGCTTCGTGCATCTAATTGTGTATTATGTAAGAAAGTATGTGCATTTAAATGCTCTTTTTAAAAATTAAGTTGAATCATTTAACAAATATATTAATATAATAATTTGACATCGCGCTAACTAATTTTTATGAAGGGAGTATTTGAAATCATTCTTATTTTTTAAAAGTAAAATAAACATATTAAAACTCGAAGAAACACTAAGCCCTTGTTTGGGTATCTTTAAAAAGTTGTTTTTTTTTTAAAAAAAAATAGCTTTTAAGCTAAATCGATTGACACCTTTAGAAATTAACTATTTTTTTTATTTTTTTAAGGAAAAAATATGTATACATCCCAAAAATTATAACTATTTTTTAAATAAAATGACTTAATACTTTCTAATTAAAATATGAACTCTACTTCTAAAAGTAAATAAAATTAGGCCATTATCCAAATATTACAATTTAAAAATAAAAATTAATAGTATATTACATATTTTAACAAAAAGCCAAAAAGAAAAAAGCCAGCCTACAAAAATTATCTCAGGTAATTTCACTTTTTTTTTCTTTTTTTTTTTTAAAATAATTAAACTTTTAAAAAAACTAAATTTTTTAGACATTCTGAACAAAGGCTAACCAAAATCATGAAGTGTTCATTTTAAAATATTTCATTTTTTTTTATATTTTTATAAAAAAAATAAAAAAACAAAAAATTGAGAGGGAGGTGCCGTCACGTGCCTTCATAAATCTGCCACCGTAACCAGACACAATCCATGAAGAAAACGAGTCCCCTGTGATTCGTTGAATCATTTTTTATTTTTCATCCAGCAAGAAACAAAATACTTCATTTGCTTTTAAGATTCCGAAATTGACATCCAATAGGCCTTTGTATTTCTTCGAAGACCGACAGTGGGACGGGACGGGACGGAATGAAACGGAACGGAACGGGATGAGATAGGATCCAAGTGAGGTCTTTTATCTTTATATCTTATTTGATTGAGATAAAAATTTAAAAAATTATATTAAAAAAATAATAAAAAACAGGATAGGGTTGAAAAAATTTCAGGAATAGTTTATAAAGTTTAAAGAAGTGATACTAATAAAATTTATAAATATTATAATAAATAAAAATTTATAGTTGATGAATTAATAAAATTAAAAATTAAAAATATAAAAAATATAGAAGAAAAATAAGACATAAATGTAATATTTTAATATTTTAAATTTATTAAAATTTTTGAAAATAAATTATATATACATGTATAATGTATTCATATTTTAAAAAATATTTATTTTATACAAGGCACCGATGAGATACGAGGTAGGAAAAATTAAACTATTGTTTTCACCTCATTTGAAATTGAGAGCGAAAAAAATTCGTAGATAATATAACAAGACAAGAACGTGTAAGGACATAGCAAAACGGGAGAAATTTCCGTCCCCAATAAAAATTAAAAAATATAAGACGGGACTTAATTTATTCTTGAAATAATACCAATATTTAATTTTCTTAAACACACAAGATTCGATTACTTAACTATATATGTGGATATCTCATGAACTCAATTTCTTCTATGAATCATCTACTGAGGAATAAATTAAAAGCGAATGGTTTGAGTCGTAAAAATAAATAATAAGCATAAAAAAATTACAATCACCAAACTATATATCAATATTCGATCAGTTTAATTGCTTATTAATAAAAAAATAATTTAATTCTCTTTTCATAAACAATCTATTATAAAAATCCTAAAAATAAACAGGTTTCCGTCCAGTACCAAAGAAGCCAAAATTGCCAACACATCCCTTACATCAATAAAGTTTGTCAACCAAATCCCACTTTTGTTTTATTAACTTTCACTTTTCTTTCTGACATCACATTCGAAAGGAAAAACGCATCCATGCATGGTCCGCATGGAAAAACATAATTCCATTATGCTATGCAAAGTCTGGTATTTCTTTTAGGAATAGACTTCTTTCCTATCTATTATTGAATTCAATCTATTTTGAATTTAAAATAAATTCATTTTAATGATTTAAGTGGTTTATTTTTTTATTTTCAGTATTAATTTAGAGCATTTATAGCAAAAATTAAATTTATTAAATATTATTAAATACTTTAACAAATAAAATTTGTGTTTAAAAAACGAATACTAAAAAGACACACACTATTTTTTTAAACACGTATGTGATTTGTTAAGGTATTTAATGATATCCGATTAATTTAATTTTTTACATAAATAATTATACATTAAAAATAATAAAATAAATATCTCAAATTATCAAAATATTTTCATTTTAAACATACAAAAATCCCAACTAGACGATATTTAACAATGGCCTCGTTTGGTTGGTTACAGGGTTAGGGTTTTAAATTAAATTATCTCATTAATAATTTTATATGTAGATGTGTTTGGCAACTATTTAGAGGAGTATATGCCATAGAGAGATGAGTAGGGACAAGTGAGGGACAGACTTTTTGAAAATTCTTATGTTTACCCACATATATTTTAAAATTTCATAATTATTTTTTAGTAAAATTATATTTTGACCCCACTATTTTTTCCTTGAACTCATTTGTATCCTTAACAAAAGTAAAAAGCAAAATCAGAAAGTGAAGAGTTCATTCTCATTTTTTCTGCTCTTGCGACGTAGAAAGCGTAAGGGATTAGGCTAGCGGGTAGGGTAGATTTTCTGACTTTCCAAGAAAATTAAGCAAATTCAGTCGTCGTCGTCGCCGCCCCGCCCCGCCGCAGGCCCAATGATACGATCTGTAGACTAAAGAGCTGAAAGATAGAATAAAGAGCTGGAAGATGAGCTGGAGCTGGAAACTAGAGCTGGAGCTGGAAGCTGAAGCCGGGAAACTGATGACAGCCTAAAGGGTTAATTTGTTAAGTAGTTAGTTAGAGTTAGTTGAGAAGTTAGTAAATTGTTAGTTAGTTAGAGTTGTTATAATTTGGCTGTGCCAATAAAGTTGTGCCCAAAAGGGTGGATATACGGGAATAGGAGGGAGAGGGTGTGAAATAATAAGTCTGTTTTTATTTTTCTTCTATTGAGAAATTATAATATTTTAAAAAATATATATACAATTAATTAAATAAAATAAATAAATAATTATAATAATTATTACACAATACTAGTTATAATAATAAGTGCTTAATGAATTGTCGGTTACAAAGAATAATGATGTTTAATAATAGTAATTAATATATAGCTATACATATATATAATTATATATATGTTATATAATTATAACATATATAATTATATATTTGTTCTTCTCAGGAGGGTCACCCATCCTTGCATTACTCCAGCGTAATCACGCTTAACTGCGGAGTTCTGCTAGGGTCTCTACTACTTGAGAAAATGTCTCGTTGAATGTAAAATTTCAAAATTTTTCTTTTATAACTCAGGAACTTCCTCTCCCTTTTCGATGTGGGATACCAGGATATCACAGAGACCCTATATTCACTAGCAAATTTTAAAGTGAATTTTTCATATTATAGGGAACATATCTTTGTTTGAGTTCCTCATATCATCCTCAAACGAATAGACAAACTGAAGTCATTAATTGGTGTTTGGAAAACTACTTGAGATGTGTGATGGGTGATAGACCCAAACAATGGTCCAAATATTTATCCTTGGCTTAGTGGTGGTATAACACCACTTTTCACATCTTACGGGTCTTACTCCTTATGAGGCTGTGAATGGTCAATTCCCACCATCCCTAAAACATTATATATTGGGTACTTCTGTGGTGGCAGCAGTTAATGAATGTCTTATGGATAGGACCAGAATGTTGAATTTACTGAAAGAGCATTTGGAGCAATCCCAGGTTAGAATGAAACAACTCACGGATAACCATCGGACTGAGAGATCCTTTGATATTGGTGATTGGGTATATTTGCGATTCCAGCCATTTAAACACTGTTATGTTTCCTTAAGAACCAGAACTAAGCTTAGTTCGAAGTTCTATGGACCATTTCAGGTCATTCAAAAGCTGGGTCATGTTGCATACAAATTGTAGTTGCCACCGAATGCCAAGATTCATCCTGTTTTCCATGTCTCATGTCTCAAAAAAAGGGTCAGAGATCATATAGTGGTGCAGACGACTCTGCCCACAGTTGGGCTTAAGGGTCAACTTCGAGCTGAACTAGTAGCTATACTTAACAGACGAATGGTTAAGCGGCACAATAAGCCTGTCACTCAGGTGCTGATTCAGTGGTCCAATTCCCATGTTACGGATGTTACATGGGAGTTTTTATATGATATTCAGAATAAATTTTATACTTTTCAATCTTGAGGACAAAGTTTCTTGATGGGGTGGGTAATGATACGATCTATAGAATAAAGAGCCGAAAGATATAATAAAGACCTAAAAAATGAGCAAGAGTTAGAAGCTGATGACAGTCTAAAAGGTCAATTCGTTAAGTAGTTAGTTAGAGTTAGTTGAGAAGTTAGTTAATTGTTCGTTAGTTAGAGTTGTTAGAATTCGATTGTGCCGAGAAGGGTGGATGTAAGGGAGTAGCGGTCTGATGGAGAAGGTGTGAAATAATAACTGTGTTTTTATTTTTCTTCCATTGAAAAATATTATTTTTTTGTTGCCGAGAACAATACTAGTTCATTTTCTCTGTGAAGGAAATTTTTTCCTTTCTTCTTGAATTCTAGCTTTCGGCTTATCAATCGCAAGCTCATTGGCCATCACTGTCAGCCCGCCGTTGTAGTTGCCTTTCGTCGCTGCTCGCGCTAGTCTCACGCCGCCGCACTGCTCGCATGGTCTGCCTTCAAATACTATACAAATTTCTTTTTCGTAATTTTTATATTTTATGGTGTTCTAAATCTAATTTATGAATTTTTTATTTGATGAATTAGATTTGATGCTAAAATAAAATATATTTAATTTTTATTTTGTTTATTTAATTTGGTGCACTTGTGAATTGTGACTTTACTGACTTAATGACCTGTGAGGTTTTTGTTGAGTTTTTGATTTTTTTGGTGATTTGTTGTGATTTTTGGGGATTTTGTTGTTGGATATTTGTGATATGTGGAGCATTTGTTGAATTTTTATTGAATTGTATTTAATTATTTAATTTTTAAATTGTTAAATTCTTTGTGACTTGTAGGGTTTTTGTTGAGTTTTTTTTAATTGTTTAGTCGTTAACTATGCCTATTTTTTTAAATTTAAAATTATGAAAAAATATTTTAATAGATAATAATTTTTGATTCGTCGTGATCCGTTGTAAATTCAAATTTTATATTATAAATAGATATATACCTTTTAAGTAGTATTTTAATTTATTTTTTCTTTCTAATTATCAAATAAAGAATAATATATTTACGGTTCTAAAATTATGCCACCTACTAACAATAATTCTGATTCCATCACTGCCCCAAACTAACTTAATACCATTTATGGATGACTATTTTAAATCCATGAGATGGGTTTGTTGGTTAGTCTCGAAATTATTTTAATTATTTTTTATATAAAAAAATTTAATTTTATTAATATTATATTAAACCAAACAATGTATTATTTATTCATAAGTTATTTTAATCTTAACAAATTGTCATTCGGTAAAAAAAATATCACACTAATAATTTAAGAACTAATAATTTAAATATATTAATTATTTTATAAAAATAATTCGTCAAGTAAACGAGCCCCATGTAACGTAAATTACTGCTCCTGTTTGAACCTCCCCTCCCTCTCTCTCTCTCTCTCTCTCTCTCTCTCT
>JAOTRH010077411.1:0-17446 GCA_034768845.1 Heliamphora exappendiculata
GTCTTGTAAATTTTTTGTAGTAGTTTTTTTAACTTTTAAAATCTGAAAAACTCGATTAATTCAAAGTATATCAATTTTTTAAAACTAAATCAAAATAAAAAAATTGAGTTATTAATTTTTGTTGGTAAGAAGTCAAAAAATTCATAATTTTGAGTCTATTTGATTATTTTTCAAATAAAATATATCCGAACTTGTGTTCAAATTTTTTGAAACATTTTTGAATATTTTTTTAAAGAATACTTTTTATTGATCATGGTGATAGGATTTCTATGTTAATATTGATATCTACAACCACGCACATCTGTTTACTATCCACTGGTCCCTTCTTATTGAGAATTGTTTGTGCTATAAAATGCTTACAGACGTGCGTAAGTATTTTCGTTTCTTAAGTATTTTCGTTTATTATAGTGTAAAAAGCGCTGTTTATGCTATTGTTTTTTACATTCACGTGGAAATAATTATATATATGAACCTTACTTTCTCGTTTGTTTTAGTATGGAAGTCGCCATTTACGCTGTTGTACGAACATACTTAAGAAAATTGCTATTTATGTGAACCTTGTCTTTTTGTTCGTATTAGTGTGACAACTGCCGAATAAAAATATAAACAATTTTTTTATATGCAGTTCTTTTTTATGGAGTGCTTCCATCTTTTTTCAACAGATAGACATTAGGAATTTATCGAGTTTGACTTCAACAGTATGAAAAATTTTAAAATATTCGAATATATTTCATGAAATATCGATTACACATAAGGATTGAATCCATAATTTGAAAAAAAAAATCGAGTAATCTATTGCCTAAGTTTTTTTTTCTCGTGACATTAAACTTTAAGTTTGTTTTTACTTTGAAAATTCATATATTTTTTTATCTTCATTGAATAATTTATATATATTTTTTAAATGTCAAAGGGATCTATTTTATTATGATGTTATTAAATTTAAAGAAATAAAAAAGGGGAGCTTACAAACATTGTTTTTCAAGAAAACCAATTTTATGGAATTACTTCTTTAGATTTTTCATAGTGTTTTCCTAAAGGCATTTTCAGGACATACACAAAAAAGAGGAACATATGTTTAATTTGGGATTCTCTGTTTTTTGAATAGCATTTGAATTTTGGCTTGGATTAGAATATGCCTAATTTAAATTGATTTTTTAATGATTCTATTAACTTGATCTTTTTGAAGAAATGGTCATTTTTTTTTGTTCTAAGAGATGAAGAATAAAGAAAAAGAAATTTGCTAGAATCAGGATTGCATGAAAAGTTCTTTTGGAAGATTACAACATGAAGATTATGCATTTAGCGTGGTTAGGAGTTTTTGTGTTTATTTGTAATTGTCAAGGGAAAGATTGTTTGAAATTTATTTATAATATTAATTATGTTAAATTTCATATATTTTTGTGACAATCCAAGTTGTACAAGTATTGTAAAATTCCTAGTTAGTTTAGGACTCTTGTGGTTGAATGACTTTAGAACTCCTAAGTTATTTGATTTAGTTAAGTTATTTAATTGAGTTGTAAATTATAATTGAATTAGGAGTCTCTTATCATAATATTATTAAAGTTGAAAGACTGAAATACAACACAAAAAACCTAGAATATAAGTCAATGAAATAGGTTCGTGCATGAGTAAAAAACAATCTAGCACATGACCGCTTGAGGAGTCCCAAGTGCGCTTGAGCAGATCTCAAGTAGTTTTAATTCAATTGAAACTTCAATGGCCTGATTTTGAGGCTTATATAAAGAATCATAGGCCAACCACGAAAATTAACTTCTGCACTTCAATAATTAGGTATTCTAAAGCAGATCAGAAGTTCCTGTCGAGTTTTAAAAATTTCAAGATTATTCGTGTTCAACTTAGAAGGCGTTCTAAATTTATCGACGGAGGATTCTGCCAGTGTGAAAATATTGAGGATTCAAAACTTGTGAAATTTCGAGAATTCGTTGCTGCAGTAATCAATCGGGGAACGGTGCACGTGAATTCAGCAAGATAGCTTAAGGTATTTGGATCGAGAATTAGCTTAAGGTGTTCAATTGGTTAGTACTTGATTTATCTGAACTTGAATTAATCTTGTAGTTTTTTTACCTAAGTTAGATTTTCTACGTAAAAAATCTCGTGTGTTGATTTTAGATATTTAATTATTTACTTCTTGTATTTCACGATATAAATTGATTAAAAATAAAAAAAAATAATTTTTTAAATTAGTTTGATTAAAAGCTATAAAAATAATTTTTCTTAATTGTTAAAATGGCAATAAAAATAATTACCCAAAGAGGTGCACAAATTTTAAGATTAAGCTCAAAACTACTGATAAATATGCCTCTAAAAAAGTAAACTATTTTGTCGGCAATATCTCTTGAGAAACATATGGATTGAGAAACATATGTCCAACCTACTACATGTCCATTGTGATATTCCAAACATACCCTTCTCCAACCCGGAAGCATCCTCAAAAAGTAAGGACCCAGCTCATGCACGTCCCTGAAAACTTAATGGATTTCTCACTACTTGGTCCACTCCTCACGAGACTGCTTATTATAAAAGGTTTCGAAATCTTCCCATTTTCCTTTTTCTTTTTCCATTTTTTTTTCAATTTATACGTACCAAACAGAACTCCTATTGTCAATGAGGAAAGAACCAAACATACATGATTTAAATTCGTCATGTGTGCCTCCTATCTCGCATGCCCAATCTCTGTTCAAAATAATCAGTACCTTTTATTATATATCTTTGTGAAACCAATTCAACTACAAAAAGAAAAAGAAAAAGAAAAACACCCATCAGCAGTCACCACTCTCCCTTCCAAGATCAAACTGCCATGGTTTCCGATCCAAAACAGTGCTCAAAGCACGTTTGCGTGATCGGCGCAGGACCGTCAGGGCTAGTTGCCGCCAGGGAGCTCCGGAAAGAAGGTCACATTGTCGTGGTTTTCGAGCAAAGCCACGACGTTGGAGGACAATGGCTGTACGACCCTAATGTTGAGAATGAGTATCCCTTGGGAAAGGGCGGCGGCAACAGTATTGCCGCCGCCACCATGAAGGTTCATGGCAGCGTCTATGCCTCCCTGAGGCTGAACTCTCCCAGGGAGACCATGGGTTTCACTGATTTTCCTTTTTTGGTGAAGGAAGGTAGGGACATGAGGAGATTTCCTGGCCACGGGGAGCTTTTCTTGTACCTAAAGGACTTCTGTGAGTGGTTTTGTTTGGAAGAGATTATAAGATTCAACACCAGGGTGGAGTATGTGGGGATGTTGGAGTTCCCTGGATTTGGTAGTAAGGATTTGAAATGGGTTGTTAGGAGTATAGAGAAGAAGGGTGAAAAGGTGTTGGTGGAAGAGGTCTTTGATGCTGTGGTTGTTGCCACTGGTCATTATTCTCAGCCTAGGTTGCCTGCCATTAGAGGTTAGTGAATCTCTCTCTCTCTCTCACACACACACACACACACAAATGGAGTTTTAAAAAAAATAGTAGAATTTTAAATATCGATCGTTACATATTATGTTAAGTAATATGTATCAATATTTTAAACTTTGCAATCTCAATATTTATTAATATATTGATTAATACATGGCTGTATCACCTATATTGATATATCTATTTTTTAGAACCCATTAAGAAAATTAATACAAGTCATATAACTTGAAACAAAAAAGTTAGTTATTTATTGTGAAAACAAGCCAAATTTACCGAGAATTCAAAATCAATAATCCAAATGCAATTGTGTGTAGTGTAAGTTGTAGTTAAAGTGAATTTGAATCATTTATTACGAATTCTGTATAAATTTTTAGACTTGTTTTCTAAGCTTGTAGCATTTACTCCTCATAAAATGGGAATTACTTAAATTACTTTTTTTTTATCAGTATTACTTAATTACTTTCATCAAGCTAAAATATATAACTATATAGATCAAATTTTTATGATATGGTGTTGAACACAAAATGTTTACAGATAAACTCTTTTCCTTTATGATCATGATTTTCACTTTTAGTTATGCTAATAGTGTGCTTTTATATGTTGTTAAGGAATAGATGCATGGAAAAGGAAGCAGATGCATAGTCATATTTACAGAGTTCCTGAGCTATTTCGAAATGAGGTGACTTTTAAAAAAAAATTTATTTCTTAAACGATTAATTAGTATTAATAACTGCACGTAAGCTTAATAATCCCCAACACAAGAATAGACCCAAACCACACAATAATACTATTACAAGAAGGTCCTACTCAGTGCACAAAATTTGCTGACAGCAGGGGCAAAAGAAATGTAGTTGGTAGGCAGTTTAAATTCACTTTTTTAAAGAGATTGGAGCTTGCATTTGGTTTAGTTTTTCTATATGATTTTTTAATATATTTTTTTGTGAACTTTTATTAGTGTTAGCCCAAACGGGCAAACTTTTTAAATTTCCTAGTTATGAGAAATTTAAAATTTTAAAAATTTTGCCTCAAAAAATCTGCATATAAGACGGGAAAAACCACTTAGCATGTGTTTGGATTAGTTTTTTTATGATTTTTTTTTATTTCTAGTGATTTTTTTTTAACATTAACCTAAATGAGTGTGTTTTCTAGATTTCTCTCGTCACAAGAAAATAGAAAAGTAAAATGTTTTTTTTATCAAAACTTAAGAAAAAGTTCACATAAGACGAAAAAAATGCAAAAAGCTAAAAAATTTAATTTTTTTTATAATTTTTTTGTCTTTAGTGAACTTTTTTCAAAATTAGCCATAATGGACATATTTTAGAATCTCTCATCACAAGTAATCAAAAAAGTAAAAAATTTAAACTAAAATATTTAAAAAAAATTCATAAAAAACAAAAAAACTTCGAAAAAATTTCCTAGTGGCTTTTTTTCAATATTAGCCGGCCCAACATACATACTATTTAAATTTATCTCGGCACGTGACACCGAAAAAAAAAAAAAAAACCAAATGGTCCATAGAGGACCCAAAAAAAGAACTAATCCAAAAAAAGCCTAGACCTATGGCACACTTATCCTCATAACTCAAGCTCTTATCAAAGCATGCATTGAGAATAGATAACTTAAACTCTTGTCATAAATCAAACTCTTGCTTAGTGATGTATGTGAAGCAGGTGGGGATAGGATTGTCATCTTCAAGATCCTTGTTCCTCAACAACAAGAAGTTATAAATAATGGGTATAGAATCACTCTTTCATGGAGTCGCTTGCAAACAATACAAAGAGCCTTATCAAGTTTTCTGATCACCCTACAGGTGGTGGTGGTGGTTGGAAATTCAATGAGTGGACAAGATATATCAATGGAGCTTGTGGATGTGGCAAAGGAGATACATCTTAGTGCCAAATCTCTTGATGTTTCTGAGGGCTTATCCAAAGTAATCTCCAAGCATCAAAACCTGTACCTTCGTCCTCAGGTACCACTAATCGCAACATAAGTATCCAGTTTACGAACCATCTGATTAAGAGCTAGCACTGTTATTCATCATGAAAATTCAAGTAAAAAATGATTACATACTGGGCTCTAATTAGCTAGCATGTGGGAGCCACTAAGTACTGATCAATCAACACATAAAGTCATTTTAGACCTGGAGTCCACGGGTACAAAATATCAAGTGTATGAATCATTTGATTAAGAGGTAGTATGCTATTATTCAGAGCAAAAATTTAATTTGAAAATGGGGATATACTTGGAACTAATTAGTTAGCATGCGCAACCCACTAAGTAGTATTTGTAATCAGTACGAAACACAAAGTCATGTTGGGCTTGTATTTTACCGGTATATAAAAAATATAAAAATTATTTTTTGTAATTGAAACTCAACTGCATTGGGTTATAATGATATTGGAACTTTTGGGCCTAGTTTGAGCCTAATGTAACTTTGTTGATTCCAAAAATTGCAGGTAGACTCCCTACAAGAAGATGGAAGGGTTCTCTTTGTAGATGGATCTTGGGTCATTGCAGACACCATCATATATAGCACAGGGTAAGGCTGTTCATATCCCAGTTAGTTAAGCCTAAAACAAACATAAGAAGAATGAGTAAAGTTTGTATTATTTTTAGGTTGATCTCAATTTGGGATAACCCTGGGTATTTTATTTCCCAAATCAATCCAATCCAAACCCAATGCAAGCCCTATCTCATTGATTTGAAGATTTCATTATTGTCATTGTCACAAAAGGTCTTTTGGCAAACATTACCCATCAGATTCTGGAACTACCTTCTTTTTCCTAAGGTTTTAAACATGCAGTATCAAGATATGTATCGATGTTAGTAATACAATCACGCACTAATTGATATCAAATAGTATTGACTTTTGCATTGATAATATCGGTATTGAAAGTTCAAAATACTAATGTATCAACTAATAGGGTGCATGCCGGTCGATATTTAAAATCATACTGTCTCAACCCTATCCAATACCGGAAGGCCGGATGTGGATGGAGGAGCCCATAATATCCCACACCTCATTTCCTAACCACATTTTCCATTAATGCGCAGACAAGCTAGATACCAAAAAAACAATTCTAGACTTTTATCTAGAATTTAAAATAGATGAATCAAATTCACTCGAGCGTGTAGCACTCACATACTTCAGTAAATCTGATCAATCTATTTCAAATTCTGAGTAAAATTCTAGGACGGATTGTTGCATTCTGTTTCCATTGCCAAAGGCTCCGTGATTAGAAAATCAACCCTGACAACTGATCCACTTGATATACTATTAAGCCTTAATTTTTTCACATCATTTGTACACAACTTGGTATGAATACCCTTCTTGAAGACTAATATAACTAGACCATGAGAAGAGATTATGGTTTTTCTTTTTTTTCTTCTTCTTCTTTTTTTTTTCCCTTACAAATCCAAGTGATTTATTCAGGTATTCATATTCATTCCCGTTCCTTGACACCAAAGGAATAGTGGTGGTGGATGATGACAGGGTGGGACCTCTGTATGAGCACACCTTCCCTCCATCACTTGCTCCTTCTCTATCTTTTGTAGGAATTCCTAAAAAGGTAATGTCGTTCTTATGATCTTTATACGAAAAAGTCCATTTTGTCGCATGTGAATATACACATATGATCATTTATTATGGATCCATTGACCTCGTTTGGGCTAATTTTATTTTTGTATTTTTGCTTTTTTTTTGTTTTTTTTTTTAATTTTTGGCTAAAGCTTTTTAATTTTGGAATCATCTCAACGAGAGGAACTAAAAAAGATCAACTTTTTTATCAAAAGATGAAAAATCTATCAAAGAGGAAACTAACCAACATAAAATCTAATTTCTTGGCTTCTTTTTGTTCTTAACTTTTTTTATATTTTGATAGATTCTTTTACTTTGATAGATTTTTCTTACTTTTTCAGATCATATAAGAGTAATTGAAGAAGTACCAAACGATGAAAATGAATATATGTTGATATATTTTGGTAGATTTTTTTATATTTTGTTTAAACGATGAAATTTTTTTATTAAAAATAAAAATTAACAAAATAAAATAATTAAATAAGCTATGATCCTGAATGTCGAACTGGTATATTCAAATCAGTCCTACTAACCACCACTCATTGGACGGAGATTAATAACAATAAAAATAAAACTTTAAGTAATCAAAGTTCAACTTTTAGTAGTCAGAATTAAACTCTTAGTAGTTAAAATTTATTATTATCTACTACTCACTTGCAGTAATGAGCATTTTCGTATTCAAATATTGGAGGAACCTATAGAATTTTGTTAGAATTTAATTTAATTAATTTTTTTTGGATAATTTGTAGATCATAGGCTTCCCTTTCTTTGAGTCACAAGCAAAATGGATAGCTCAACTACTGTCAGGGAAAAGAGCATTGCCATCATGGGATGATATGATGAAGTCCATTAAGGAGTTCTATCACTCAAGGGATGTTGCTGGAGTTCCCAAGCATAAAACCCATGACATTGCAGATTTTGAGGTACCCTCCAACTTTGCTCAAATCCCTAAGGTTTTGTTTGGATTTTTGAATTGTTAAGGAAAAAGAAAGTGATGAAACTATTATACTAATAAAAGTTACTTGAATTTTATTTCCCATAATTAATTTCTAAAATACTCAATCGGCAATAATGTTTTTATGAAACAATTGAAAAAAGAAGAGTGATTTCTGCACTCCATTTTTATCATAACACACTTTTTGTGTCTTTGTTAGGTGATCTTACTAAAATACCCTTTACAATGATATTATTTTTCAAAAACATCAATACAATTTTACATATTGTGAAAGGTATTTATGCAACTTAAAATTTTTTTTATAAAGAATATAGTCTTTAGAAAAATGCGGAATGTGAAATTCAATTTCCTTAAAAAATGATACTCATAATTTTTTATTTATTTTTGCATTTAAGAGTGGAAAGAATGGAGAAATAATAATGTTTAGCATTATCTAATTGATTAGCTACCAGTGTACAAACTTTTCTCAATAGCCTTTATTTGGGTGAGAAAGTGAAGCCATTACTTCCATGTAATGTTCATGAAATCTAAATTAACAATTAATGACATGCTGGTTTGTGTTCATGCCATACTAAATATTTAGCAGGGCAGAACTAATGAACTGCAAATTTGATAACTAAAAATCAAATTAAATAAAAATTTGTACTAGCACGCGAAGCTCCGAGAGAGGTAGTACGTAGTCAGCCTTATGCACTTAATTTTAGTTTACAATTACAGCCTAAAGGTATATTTGAGGTTTCGATAAGACAAAAGTGGGATTTGATATATCTATACAATCCAATTTTCCCATATCATATCATCATATCCCATATTTGAAATAAATTCATTCAGAACTTTTATCCAATCAGATACATCGTTTGGAGTAACAAATATAACAACAGATAAAAAATAAAATTTCTCAAATTATCCTCAATCTTATCCAAACTTATAGAATGGTATTCTTTTGCTGGAAAATTTTGTAGTTATTTATGCAATGGATAATATTTTTTGTAACATATTTAACTTGGTGTATGTTTATACAGTCTTCACTATATAAAGTTAATGCGGTCTAATTGTACATCAATGCCGCATTATTCATCGTACGTATAAGCCTCATTAGAACAACTACAAAGAGGAAAAAAAAAAAAAAAAACCCTTCAAACATCGTATATGGCTAAATATGTGAACCCATATTCTACCGATTCTTATCAAAACACAAACATGTACCCCAAGAGCTTATATCATATGGATTGATCCAAGATTGATTTCTAAATCTTGTTTGATTCTTCTTGCAGTATTGTGACAAGTATGGGGATCATATTGGATTCCCACGCTTGGAAGAATGGAGGAAAGAGCTGTGCATATCAGCCCTAAAAAATGCAGAAGCCAACTTGGAGACATACCGCGAGTCGTACGACGATCTTGAGATGCTTCAAGTGGCTCACCACAGCCCTCACTTCACTCAGCTTGAAGCTGAAGTTCCTTCCTCTATGTTCCCAGTCAGTTGATTTTCACAAGTTTTGATAGGAAACAATTTTTATGAAGCACTTTCATTGCTTTTGGAAGCATAAGATCAAAGCTGACATTGTTTTCAGAAGCAAGAGAAGTGCTTTTAAATTGTTAGTGCAATCGTATCAATGTTTCGGCTCTATAGAGAATAACCATTAAGCGTCAAGTTCTAAACGTTTTTCCTCTTTTAATTTGTTAATTTGTCGTAAGATCTGTGTGTTCTTGTTATGGGTGTAAATTGGGCCAGAGGCCCGTGTGCCGCCTAAAACTGGCCTCGACCCGTTATTATAGCAGTTCAGTATAATATTGTTTATTATTTATAGAAGCGATAAAAAAAATAAGAACAAATGTAAAAAAGAATAAATTATTTTCAAACATGCAATAAAAATTTTCCAAGTTTTGTGGTGTATTAAGAAAAAAAAACCCGCAAAATGAATTTTTTGTGGAACCTAGTCCAGTTATAAGTCATTATATTTGTTGTTTTTGGTAGAATTTGTTAACGCATGTAATATTGAATTATCTTTTTATATCTTTTCGGGTTTATCAATCCCTTCGTGGAGGGCTCTGTTATTGAAAAGGTAGTGATAGTAAGTTTTGAGACATGAAATCATGTGGAAAATGATAACCACCGTCTTGATTAAAACCCTAAACTCATATTTGACAATCACATGAAGATAACCAAACTGCAAATGAACCTGCTATTGACTCAATACAGCACTAGCAGATTTTTCATTCATGTGTAGATCAATTTACTCCAATTCTCAAACAATATGATAATTACGCAAACAAGCGGCCTATAAAAAGGCATTATATACACCAAGAGGCCGAGATACCAATTGAAAAATCGACCAGTCAAAGTGCAGACAAATCAATCACTATCTCTTCAAACTGTAACAAGAACTAACTCACAAAATTCATTAAATTCACAACTAGAGGATTCAAGTATATAACTTGTCTAGTTCCCGTGCATTGTTTATTCACTTGATTACTATAACATAGAATCCATCAAAAAATATCACTTGAAGCAATAATGTAAAATTTCTTTTTATATGAGGAGCCGCAGTCGACTGGGAGTGTATCTTAATTCTAAATTTGAAAGGCATCTTAAGCTATCTATTTATACTTAATAGGGTTGAATTTTATAAAAGACACCTTCGAGTATAAAAGGAGACAAAGCTCTTAATTCGTAAAGACTGACTAACCTAAAGGATTTTAGATCCCCAAAAATAAGAAGAATGAGAAAACGAAAACTAACTCACTGCCTCTTTACCGCTCAAGCTTTGAAATTGCAACTAGATACTCTGCATCAGTGCGAGATCTCTTCATCAACTTTCTAGCTCTAAATCTTTTTATTTCACCAAAATACTATAAACTCCTAATGCAACACAAAAAACAATTATAACTAAATTAAATTTTTATAAGAAATTGTCAAAATAACATAGAATGCTAAACCTTAACAGCAATTTTGGCCTAAATTACATGTACAAAGCAATCCCATGTGTGAGAAATTATCTCACTCTAATGCCATGAATTCTAGCTATCCTTCCTTGCCAATTTATGGCAAATCCAAAAATCTCATAACTTCAAAAAATATATATATATATATATATATATATACACATATCCTGCATATCATTATTATTAGATGGACGTAACGACGTAAGCTAAGGATTCCTCTATTTATCTTTTTCCAACCATTCAGGCTTCTTTTCCATAAATCCAACTTAATATCACTGTTTTGTGGCTTCAAAAGGGCACTTTTTTTTATCATGTTCTTCATTCTATGGTAAAAAGAGTTACTTGACTGCCTCCTTGCTTTTGATCAACACTCATTTCTAGCCATAATTTTCTCCCCAAGCTTTTTTTTACTTGGAATTAAACTTGCAGCTTCTATTAGCCCTCCACTTTTGAAGATCCTTAGTTACGTCATACCCAAAAAGAGAGGTGAAGGGATCTCTGTAAGACAAACTCATTCATCATCTCTTTCATTTTTTCATCCTGGATCTATGCGCATCATTGCACCACCATCGTTGCTTTGCATCATCAATGCCCCACTACTGACAAATTGTGCAAACTAAGACCTTTAGCCACACATACAATTTGCTAGTTATTGAATAAAATAGAGCCTATTGTGCATACAAGCCCGGCAGTGGCACAAGGCCACTAAAGTTATGACTTTAGGTCCAAAATTTAAACTAAATGTTAGGACTCCAAAAATTTGTAAGCATTTATATAAGTTTGTATATAAATTTTTGTATATAGTTCAACCTAATTAACAAATAAAGAGCGCAATATTATTTTTTCTCCAAAACCCCAGTTAAAAAAAATAAGAGCCCACTGCGGCAACTAATTCTCATATTCTCATTCAACAATTAGTCCAATCCTAGCTAATTCAGCTGAGAAGAGAACAAAAAGGCCACTTGAACTGTTAAAGAATCCTTTCGATAATAATGAGAGAAATTTGCTTCTCGAATTGAAAGTATTAAATGTTTCTTTATAAAAAAAATAAAAAAACCACTTGAAGTACTCAGCTATTTGAAAGCAATGGAAAGTTATTTTTTAAACACATGAATTGCCTGTAATTTTTTGATTATACTGATTATAGTAACATTTGGAGAAAAAAATTTTTTAAAAATGAAGTTGATCAAAACTTATTTTTGATCAATCATGTCGCAACAAAGATTGAATGGACTAACTATGTTATTCATTGAGAAATATATGGTGAAAAAGTAAAATTACATAAGTTTAATTAATACTTTAGAAACAAAATACAAGATTTAAGGGTTGTGTTTAAATTACAATTTTAAGTTATTACAATGAGAAGTATTAATTTTTATAATTTTATCTTTTTAGTTATAATTATTGTTTAAGTTTGTTTTATTATTTATTTTTAAAATTTATATAAGTTTTTAAAAGTTCTATTTTAAAAGTTTATTTTAAACTTTCTAAAACTCGGAGCGGACCCTATGTGTATATGTGCGGTAGTAGTCACATATCAAATATTCAATTTGAATACTCTAGTTTTTTTTTTATATATGTATACAAATGTTATATTTGTATATGCAGTCAAAAAGTTCTAACAAAATATCAAAATATTTGAATACCTTGACCACATACTCACTAAATCCAAAACATGTGAATACCTAAGGCAAATATTATTTTTTTGGTAATTAAGCATATAATAACTAAAAACAAATCTAGGCAATGTGACTCAAAATAAAAGCCTAAGAACTAACAAAATAATAGTAGAGAAAATTATTAAAAAAAAGATAAACTTACACCAAAAAAATTCTCTCACAACTTGAAAGGTAAGATAAGCATAAAATCAACATAAGCATGTGTTGGGAATTTTGACTCAAATTCAATTTGAATTGGTATAAGCTTCTAGTCTATCATAGTTACTAAATTTTATTTTTTGAAGAGCTCTAAAGAATGTGAATTTACAGTTATTTAATTAGTTTTGAACTTGACTAGCACAAATATGATTAAATTATATCTTCTTTTTTTCTATAAATATTAAGTTTAGATCTCTTTATTGGTGTACAAATTGTTTTAGATGAGAATTTGTGAGAGTTTAGTGATTAGTAATCGCTTCTCCATATATTGAATTCTGCTGTCCGTGAACATAAACAAATTACTGAACCACATAAAATTTGTCTCTTTTTATTTATTTATTTATTTATACTATTTTTAGTCTTTTTTTACAACAAGTTCTATCAGAGTTTTAGTTAAAACCATTTTTTGTTCTCTGCTCAGAATTCAAAGTGGTCAAAATTTATTTTTGAATATACTAGAAGTTTTTCGTTTTTTGTTCTCTGCTCAGAATTCAAAATGGTCAAAATTTATTTTTGAATATACTAGAAGTTTCGTCTCGTTGAGACGATTCTAACGGTATTGTATACGTTAAAAATAGAGTTCCGACACGCCCTCCTGGTCCAATTTAGTCTCTCCAATATTTGTGGAAAGAAGTTCGAGAGTTCGCGTAATTATCTGTGGAGAACTATGGTATTCAATGCAAAATTTGAAGTGAAGAAATTCGATGGAACCAACAACTTTGGTATGTGACAATGTGGTGTAATGGATGTTTTGTTTAAAAAAAGTTGGATTTCACTTTGGAAGATAAGCCAGACAATATGTCAAACAGACAATGGGACAAGTTGAATCGACAAGCTTGTGGCACAATCCGTTTATGTCTTGCTAAATATCATAAATATTTTGCGATGAAAGAATCGAAGGCAAAAGATCTTTAGAAGAAATTTGAATAGAAATACTTATCGAAAAGCATAGAGAGCCGTCTCTATTTGAAGAAAAAGCTCTTTCGATTTTAATTTCAAGAAGATACTTTTATGTCCAAACATTTAAATAATTATAATAAAATTCTTGTTGATTTGTAGAACTTGGATATCGAGATCCAAGACGAAGATAAGGTTTTGTTATTGTTGAATTTCTTATCTGATTCATATGAACTTCTTATTACTACACTTTTGTATGGAAAGAAAAAAATTTGTTTTAGTGATGTATCTAGTATTTTGATAAACAACAACTACCGCCGAAAGGACAAGTAAGTCAATTATGATACTTCCAATGAAGCCTTGTTAGTAAGATCTGGTTCAACATAATCTGAAAAGAAGAGAAGTTCTTGGTCAAAATCAGGTAGTGATTTATCTGGATAAAGGGGAATCGCCAAAGATGAATGTGCCTATATCCACGATTCGGGCATTAGAAGAAGGATTGTCCGAAACTAAATGAAAAGAAGAAAGATATAGCTTCCATAGCCAATACTGTCAGTGAGAATGAACATTCTGATGTTGTCTTAACATGTTCACCATTTGTCTGCCATTCTAATGAATTCTAGATGTTCTTATCATATTTTTCCCAATCAGGATTAGTTTTCTAACTTCACAGAGATAGATGATGAAGCAGTGCTTATGTATAACGATAATACCTTTAAGATTCGAGGGATAGGAAGTATCCGTTTGAAACAGTATGATGGAACTATCAAGGTTATTTTAAAAGTTTTGTATGTTCCAGACTAAAAGAATAATCTTATCTCACTTGGAGTTCTAGACTCAAAAGGGCTCAAAATAAGTATGAATGGTGGAGTTCTCAAAGTAATGTTTGAGGCTCGTGAGATTTTGAAAGATACTATTCGTGGTAATTTGTATTTTCTGTATGGGTATATTTTTAAAAGTGGTGCTAACACAATTTGTAAGAAGCCTCCAAAGACTAAGGTCAAGCTCCAACATTGTTTAAACTCAACCAATTTGTCAAAGTATTGAACACCTACGAGTGTATGGTATCTTTTAGGACGCATCTGGTGGAAGCACTAATCTGCTAATATGTCTAATTTGAAACTTTCGTCACCCAAATGAATTTGGCATCACAAAACACATTTGAATGTAGAGTTTATCTGTTGATTTGTTCGATTCAAAATTTTGAGCACTTTTGGTGCATTTGGCGACAATTTTGATATGTTGATTTGTTTGGGATATGAATTCTCGCCAAGATGGAGATTATTGAGAATTTTGGCTCAAATCCAATTTGAGTTGGTGTAGACTTTTAGTCTATTTTGGTTACTAAATTTAATTTTTTAAAGAGTTCTGAAGAATGTGAATTTGTAATTGTTTTAATTAGTTTTGAATTCGACTAGTACAAGTATGATTAGATTATGTCTCTTTTCTCTCCTATAAATATGAATGTAACCTCATATTATGGCGTACAAGTTGTTTGATAATAGAATTTGTAAGAGTTGAATGATTTATAATCATTTTTCATATATTAAATTATGCTGCTTGTGGACATAGGCAAATTATCGAACCACGTAAAATTTGTTTTTCTTTGATTTGTTTATGATTATTTTGAGCATTTTTGTATAACAACATTGAAAGATATTTTTTTAACAAGTTTAAGATTTTCAAAAAAACATTTCTTATTTGCACCTCTTGAAGTTGCAATCTTAAAAAGAACCATGAAATTTTCATTTGAATAGAATTTTGGGAGCCCTTAGAAGGAGCCTAAATGTTTAAAAACTCAACTGGCTACTATACATTTGAATTCACTCATCCTTGATTATTAAAAAAAAAAAAAAAAACCAACTTTCAAATGTTATAATGAAAATCTTAACAAAGTTGTGTTGGAATACTACGAAACATAACTAGTTACGTCATATTAGTATTAAATAAGATATTGTCAATATTATTGCACGGGAAACTATCAAAGTTATAATTTAAATACCTGAAAAAATAATTTTTTTAAATTTAGTTGACAAAGTCCCTTAATATATCATCCATCCAATGGACAAAAGTTATTTTGCGATATGTGGCCTTCATGTAACTGACATCACTATTTTAATTTCTAGAAACAAATTAATCAAATTATTAAATTTATCTTATTTTTAATACTTAATAAATTTGAATAAAAAAATTTATAAGAAATCAGTAACAAGTATATGGGTGTAATTTTGACCCGACCCAGGCCAGCTGTGGCTCAGGCAGGCTAAGTTCGGTAGACTCCCAACAAAAGTTCGGGACGAATCGGGCTTTTTGGAGAAGGGGTCGGCACAGGTTCAAGAAGTATAGAGTTCAGGTTTAGTACTCAGGCCACGAGCCGGGCTTTTTATGGGTTTTTTATTTCTTTTATTTTTTTTGTTTTATTTTTTGAGTTATTGACTTGTTGTATAAAGTATAAATTATTAAATTTATACTTTATAATTTATTATAAGTTTATTTATTAGTTAATTATTTTATTATAAATTTAAGATTTTATTAGTTTTTTAGTTACTTAGTTTATAAGTTTATAATCAAATATTAGTTGATTAGTTTATAAGTTTATGATTTATTATTAGTTATTAGTTTATTATAAGTTTAAACTTTATTAGTTATTAATTTATAAGTTTATAGTTTATTAGTTTATATTATTATAAATTTATTAATTTATAACAGGTTTATAAATTAGTTTACTTGTCATATGTATTAATATTAGTTTATAAATTATGTTATGAACTAATATTTATAATAAACTATTATGTTGAATTATAGTTTATAATATTAGTATATAAATTATATTAAGTTATGTTGCAATAAATACATTAAATTTATTATAATACATAAATACATAATATATAAATAATTAAATATAATAAGGGACTCGAGCCAAACGGGCGGACCAAACAGGCCGAGCCTCAAGGTTGGGGCTTGGGTCAAGTCGGGCCACGAGCTCAGGGCGTTAAGTCCAAACCTGAAAAATACATGGGCAGGCTTGGGTGGGGTCAGGCTTTTAGCGGACTGGGCCGAACCTACATAGTAACAAGGCCTTGGGGGTCTCGGGCCGCCCACGACCCCCGGACCTTTTTTATACCCTTAAACAAATATTGGTAAGTGTAGCCTTTATTTAATTCATAAAATTTAAATTTTTGATTCTTTACTTTGGAAAAAAAATTTTAGAACGGCCACTGATTGTGCTTGTTTTATATTTATAGGATTCTACTCTCTATTTGTTTCGATAAAAAAAAATTTTAAAAAAATATTTTTTCATTTATTGTAGGATAAAAATTAAAATTAACAAAAAATATTTTTCAAATCATTAAAAAATAAATTAATTTTGATAAATAAAAAAAATAAAGTCTATTTTTATAGTGAAATGTATTAATTTTATTCTTGTCATCTTACCACGACCGCCACTAATACTCAACGCATCACTATCGTCATTACTACCACTACTATCATCACCAATGCCGTTGTTGTCACTGTCGCTACTATTACCATCACTAACCAGACCACCATTATGTCTCTCACCTCATAATCCTACGCTACTATTACCATCACTAACCAGACCATCACTAACCAGACCACCATTATGTCTCTCACCTCATAATCCTACGCTACTATTACCATCACTAACCAGACCACCATTATGTCTCTCACCTCATAATCCTACTTTGGTCACCGCCCCTACTATCACCACAACTACCTTTTCATCATCACAAACACTATCACTTCTGTTATCACCACCAAC
>JAOTRH010077422.1:0-17446 GCA_034768845.1 Heliamphora exappendiculata
AGTGGTTCGTATTCTCCGGTATCTCAACAGCAACCCAGGGATGGGTCTACAGTTTTGTGATCGGGGTCATTCGCGTATTGAGGGCTATTCTGACGCAGACTGGGCAGGATGTCCAATTGATAGAAGATTCACATCAGGGTTCTCTGTTTTTGTTAGTAGGAACCTGGTATTGTGGAAGAGCAAGAAGCAAGATGTAGTGTCGAGATCCAGTGCTGAGGCGGAATACAGGTCTATGGCATTGGCAACATCTGAAATCATGTGGGTTCGACAGCTTCTCACTGAATTAGACGAACCGCCTATAGGTCCTACCAAGTTGTAGTGTGATAATAAGTCTGCTGTCTACATCGCTACTAATCCAGTGTTTAATGAGCGGACTAAACACATCGAGATCGATTGTCATTTCATTCGTCAAGAGTATAAGAATGGCACTATTAATTTTGACTTTGTTCGATCTGGTGAACAGTTGGATGACGTGTTCACTAAGGTGCTGCCTGGGTCCTGGGTTCATTACATTTGTACCAAGTTGGGCATGATTGATATCTATGCTCCAACTTGAAGGGGGGTGTTAAATATATTTAGTATTAATAATATCCTGTGTAGATGTCCACAGTATCTATTGTATGTCTTCGGTGCTTAATAAATACGCGTGCATATCTCACAATGTGTGACACGTTTTTTCATATTCTTTTCTCTTTTCTAACATTCCCAAACCAATTTTTTGTGAAGCTTAGGTTTTTGTTTGTTTGTAAAATTTGAATGGATGTTATAAAAGTGAAAGCATTAGAGCCTTATGCTATATTTCCTTCCTGGACAGATTTTCAAGGTCTGGAGTTGCAAACAGGTTCTTTTACTTTGAAGCAGATTAAAGCTGCCACTAACGTTTTTGATTCTGCAAACAAGATTGGAGAAGGTGGTTTTGGTCCTGTCTACAAGGTGTTCTAGCTAACCCCATGATAAATCCGTCCTACTTCTTGGATTTTGTGCACAGACTCTAAAATAAATGTTGGGTGCAGGGTATATTGTCTGATGGTACTGTAATTGCAGTAAAGCAACTCTCCTCTAAATCAAGGCAAGGAAATCGCGAATTTTTGAACGAAATAGGCATGATTTCCTGTTTGCAACACCCAAATCTTGTTAAGCTTCATGGATGCTGCATTGAAGGGGACCAATTGTTACTGGTGTACGAGTACATGGAAAACAATAGCCTCGCACATGCTTTGTTTGGTAAGTTTTGCCATTTTCTTGTTCGGCATACACTTTAATTTTAAAATTGCCGACAATGCTTTAATTAGCCACTTAATTTCAGTTGCTGTACTAATATTCGAGTGTTGGACAATGTTTAAATCCAGATGACAGCCAATTGTTACTTGATTGGCCTACAAGGCTAACAATCTGCACTGGGATTGCTAGAGGTTTAGCTTTTCTGCACGAAGAATCAAGACTCAAGATTGTTCACAGAGACATTAAAGCTACTAATGTGCTGCTTGATAAAAACCTAAACCCTAAAATTTCGGACTTTGGATTGGCTAGGCTTTATGAAGACGAAAAGACCCACATTAGCACTCGAATTGCTGGAACTATGTGAGTCTCTATCCTTTCCTAACAATCTGTCTTTATATTTCTACCCTAAACATAGCTAAATGCTCGATGCCTATGAGTTATGTTAGAATGCTGAACAAGATGTGTCAAAATTTTGATTTGCAGAGGATATATGGCCCCAGAATACGCACTTTGGGGTTACCTGTCCTACAAAGCTGATGTTTACAGCTTTGGAGTCCTGGCTTTGGAAATTGTTAGTGGGAAGAAGAACAGCAGTTACATCCCAAGTGGCAATAGCATCTGTCTACTAGATTGGGTACTCGAGCACTTTCTTCCTTCTATCATTTGTATGTATGTTTGCTTCAGTAATCTATTGTTACTCTTGGACAAAGGTGTTTCTTTGAGATTATTTTTCAGCTTTTAGCTTTATACAGTAAAAAGTTGAAAAAATTCAAACAATTGTGCTTAGTACTTTTTGGTTCTAGGTTCTGATTTTAAATCAACAAGTACAAATTCTACTGCTTAAAGTTATAAGTTTCCAGGTGTAACTAACATTTGTAACTTCTGCTTAAGTCATAATTATATATTTTTAGCTATAATCTATAAGTTCATAATTTCAACTACATGAAACACCCTCAAAGGCTAGCCTGAATATACTTGTATTGTGGCCGTTAAACATTGTCACCTATTTTTCTTTCTTTTTAGTGGAAAATGAAGCATGCTACTTGAATGCAGGCCTGCCACGTGCAACAAGGTGGAAACTTGGTGGACCTTGTTGATCCAAATTTGGGGTCCGAATTCAACAAAGAAGAAGTGCAAAGGATGGTTAAAGTCGCACTCTTGTGCACAAATGGATCTCCATCTCTTAGGCCTACAATGTCTGAGGTGGTGACCATGCTTGAAGGCCAGATGAGTATTCCTGAATTAATCCCCGAACCCAATTCATATAATGAAGATTTGAGGTTTAAGGCCATTAGAGACTTCAGTCGAGAGAAGCAAAACCAGAGTTTGAGTGGAACCCAAACCCAGAATTCAACAACAATTCGAACAGAGATTAGTTCTTCCTCTACATCTATTGATGATCCCATTAAAATTGACCTCAACCCAAAATCCCACCGGTAGTTGTGCAGCTGGGTGGGTTAGTTGTGCAGCTACTCTGTTGCCCTTAGAATGGATCAATGATGCTCCTACCCTTGTCCAATCCGCATGATGTACATTGTCTCTGACATTTTTTTTTCAATATTTTAGATTGAGAAAGGGGAAATGGAGTACTTGTACTTAAAATTCTATTTCTTGTTCTTCTTTTTGTACTTTCCTGGTTGGAAATTTGTTGTAAAATCACAAAATTCTTGGTGACTTCAAATATGTTGAATTAACAATGGAAGTTCCAAATTATCAAGATTTCAAAGAGGAAACAGAAGACAGTTTAGTGGGACTAGTTGTCTCTCTGAGGCCCATATAAGTGGAACAAAGCACATAAGTAGCTTATTATATGTTACATGGAGACATACTCTAACTGTGACAAAACCCAGCTTAATGCCTTGTATGATTGTGGTTCTTCTCCATCCACATATGTGGAAGACAGAAAATAACTATGGAGAATAATGAAACACGTGAGTTACTATTAGCAACTTAAGCTCAAGTATTTCAAAATATATTGTTAAAACTATTTATGCAAATTATTAAATTAGTAATCTGTTTGAACTGCCCGAGTAAAAGCAAAATTTATAATCCAAAACGCTAGTTATTACTGCAGGAGTGGCAACTAACTTAAAAGTTAGTCCTTTGCTTTTGTTTTTTGTTTTTTGTTTTGGGGACCAAAAACTAGTTTGAATTGAAAGTTTGTCGTTTGGTTAATTAAATTTTAGGGTAGATTACATCAACTTTCCTTGAAATGCCAAGAAAATACAGCTAGTTCCAAGGTTTTGAAATGATTATGTTTACCTCCGCTCAAATAACAAAAGTAAGGAGTATGTTGAGTGTAAATAATATGAGAATACACAATAATTAAGGAAAAATAGGTGTTTCAATGCGAAATATGCTTAACATCACCGTTTACCATCCATCAACTTAACAGATTATTAATGAAGTAAAAAAAGAGTGAGGCAAATATTAATCTCTAGGAAGATTCGTTGTAATTATCTCAAAATTATAAAGTTCGCCATATTTTCTTCAAACCTTAAGTGTAATATTTACCCTAAACCTTAAGAAATTTTTTTAAAAGTTTGCTTATTGGGTAAAATTTAACTATTTTTTGTGTTTTCTTTGCTGAAATTGAACAATATTGCTCTTTGTATAGTTGATTATGACGAATATATATTATTGACAAAATAATTGTATATAATTGGCATTGGTAGAAATAAATTATTTAGTATGGGTATTACTAGTTTTTTGTTGTTGAATGGAATGAAAGGTTGAATAGGTAGTTGAAGACATTGAATGGAAACTGAGAAGTCATGGTCAAGTCAATGAATCAGATTGGAGATTGGTGTGCTTGTGTTCCTTTTTCAGATTGAAGATTAGTGTAGACATAGTATGGATGAAGCTTCTCTATTTCTAATATAAAAAATGTGAACCAACAAATGTGTTACCCTGGCCATACATATGCAGCATTACTGCTTTGAGAATATCTTTTACATTCTTTTTATTTGAGTGAGGGGAGAAATTATTCGTAACCAACTGTAGCATTACGCCCCTCGTCCTGTTGTAAATTAATGTAAATGTGTTATTAAAATAATGTGTCATATTATTTTTCTCATATAAATTCTCTTACTAGTAAGATAATTTTTTACCGAGTCTAAATTTACTTTAATGCATTTTGATACAGTGCTTTGATAGCGTATTAGTATTAATTTGTGATACCACGCGGCAGGGCTGACAGGTGCCATTGTTGGCAACAAATAATTTTAAGAGAGAGAGAGAGAGAGGAAAAGATGGAGTTGTGGCAAGAATTTTGGTTTTTAATCAAACTAGGGTTCACGGCACACGCATGTGCAATTTTTAATTTATTATAATAAAATTATTAAATTTAAAATATTTTCTACAAAAAAAAAAAGAAGAAGCTACAATGGTTACAATTTTCAAATTAAAACTCAATCAGTTATAAAAAAATGAGAGTCGTGGAGTAATGTGATATTTAAATTATATCCTCACAATTTCAAAATGAAATCAGTTATAGAAAATTAGGCATTTTGGATAAAAAGAAAGTAATACTGTTTTAATTTTAAAAAATATCAAGTGGCCGTACTATTTCTCAATATAGTAATATAAAAATATAAATAACCCAATTGAAGAACCAAGATGGAGATTGTCTACCTAACAGCTTAATTCTTGAAGTCTGCATTAAATGTTGAAAATTAGGTCGGGTTCTAACCCGAAATGGCAGGACCCGGTGACCAATTATACAATTTAAATTTTTTAATCACCTTATGCCATTCTTTTCAATCAAAGATGCTGTAGACAAATTTATAACAAGCAACTTGGGGGTGTTTGGCAAAATTTTAAGTTATTGTTTTTAATTTTTTATTATTAATTTTAGTTATAAATTATAATATATTTTAAATACTTATAATTTCTGTTACAAATTATAATTATTATTTTTTATTAATTTAATTATAATTTTTATCAAGCACTCACAATTTTTATTATAAATTATAATTTATAAATTATTAATTTTAGTAATACCAAACACAACCAAAAGCTTCTAGTAATGCATCATGGAGTTGGAAAAACACCAAAAAAATGAAAAAAATCATCTGTTACGAATGATATACATTATAACAAATAAAAATAAAAATAAAATAATATTCGTTTTCTCTAACGGGGGTAATATACATGGCCGATTTCTACAGTGACTAGAAGGTAAGACAAATGTCCTTGATGGTAATAAATTTATTATTTTGGGATAATATAGAAAAGTGAAAAATATAGAGAACTTCATAGACACTTAATGTTGTTCTCCCTTTTATTTATACTTCATGTATACTAAATATAAAGGGAAGTCTGGAGCTTTGAAGTCCTATCATATATTTTTTATTTTTAAAATTATTTTAAAATTAACTGCTACATTATTAATTAGTTAAAGGAATAAAATTATAAATTTATTATATGATAACTACTTTTTAATTTTTTAAATTAAAAAAAAAACTTCACGTGTGTGCAACCCATCTAATATAATAGAATACATAAAATAGATATACTATGAAATTTTTGCGCTTTTAAACGAATGGTTCTAAAACCCATCTAATATAATAGAATACATAAAATAGATATGCTATGAAATTTTTGCGCTTCTAAACGAATGGTTCTACTTTATATACGATTTTTTTCCCTCACTCAATTTATATGAAACTCGAAATTTTTAGAATTTTTTGTTAAATATAAATTAAGTTGAAGAGCAAAAGTCAAGAAAAAAATATCTAAGAGTAAAAAGGTTTTTGAGAAAAATAGAGAGTTAATAAATTCTAGGGTAAAATACCATTACCTTTTTTGAGGTAATGATCAACTACAGTTAACTTCTCAAAATATCAAAAATTATATATTCTTTCTTATTTATTACCGAAGCTAACTGAAAATATTAAATTACTTTTATACTCTGAAAATCGTTAACCAATACCACCAAAATCATCAAAATCAAAACCACGATCTGATCGGTGCGTAAAAGTACCGATCAAATCCTACAAGGTATAACTCGCTATGCCTTGATTATGTGTTTACTTATATGTTTTAGTAGTGTTTCAGCGTTATCATCAGAAAAAGTGAGAAGGTGAAAAAATTAGCTAAAATTGATCAAAAGCGGTAAAATGGCAATAATTTTAACGTGGAAGCTAAATGATCAAAATAATATTGTTCCGGTTACATCTCAAGATCTGAAGATCCGGCACCATGAGTGATAATAGCTCAAAGTTCAAGAAATTCAGTAAAAATGTTCAACGGTGAAAAAAATAATATTTTTAAAAAAAGTTCGACAAAAAATATACAAAACATGTGTGAAGAAAATTGACATACCTTCACTATTTTGATAATAAATTTTTTTACAAAATAAATTATGATATGAGGCCAAAATCATTGGAAATTATACTTTTGGGGCTTCAATTTGGATACAAATTTGACCTTATTCGGAGTTCGAATGAATGAGTTATGCTCGTTTGAAGTCGAGACAACAGCGCAGTTGTGTTTTTGCAAAATTTTATTCGGACAAAAATATGGGCATCCAGACAGAAATTGACCAGAATGAGTTTTGTTCGGATGGAAATAAGGGCGTCCGAATGGAAAAGTTACTGTTGGAAAAGTGTCCGGACAGAACAGGAACCATCTGAACGAAATAGGGCAGTCAAAATTTGGTTAAAACACTAAAATAAGGGGTGTGGATCATCTCTATAAATAAAAGGCCTGGGGGATTCATTCAAACACTTTTAAATCTTCAAAAATCAGATTGAAGACTTATTAAGAGACAAGTCCGAAGGCTCGAAAAGTGATGAAAAGTCAAAGACGGAGAGGCCCGGGAACCAATTCTTCTTCAACCTTTTATGGATTTGAGCTGAAACATGATCGGCTAATCTTTTCTTTTCTATGGAATGATAATCCCCTAGTTGATATTTTAGTGTAGTTTAGATTTATATTTTTTTCCTATTCGGATTCAATTCGTTGTATGATTTTGAGATGTTGACGTTTAATCAATGATTTTTTATTTTAATTATCTAATTTTTATTTTTACTTTATGTGATTGTAATAACGAGATCATGCAATTGTTATGTGTTATTGTTCTTATCAAAACATGAGATATCTTATGCTCAGATAGGACGGGTCATGTCGGGATCACTCGAACGATTCGTGCCATGTCTAAGATAGAATATGTCGAGTTTGGATTCAACCTTATTTTCTTGATAATCTGTGTCAGTCTTGTAGTTGTGACCAGATTGAATTGAATCGAATAAATAAAATAGAATCTAAATGAAACTAAAATATTGGTTATGGTGAATTCAAATTCTTAGAAAATCTTTTCTCATCTAAATCAAATCTTTTATTTTCAGTTTAATTTAATTTTAGATTTTTAGATTAAACTAAACAAGTCTTTTTATAAAAATAGAATCGGATAATATTTTAAGTTGTGAAATTGTAATTCCGTCCCATAGTTCTTGAGGAACGATATTTAAACTTAACCAATATTCTATCAAATGATAGTTAATTTTAAGATTTTAAATATTTATTTTGGTACAGTACGACAACAAATCACAACACAAAACAAAGCGCAAACAACCACCACTCAAAAGCCATCGAATCACCACAAAAAATCACCCAAAAACTACTCAATCACCACCACCTTACACCATCCACCAGCAATCACCACCCAAAATCACCCGTTAACCACCGGGACCCAAAAATTACCACAAAAAACTACTAATTCGTAAACCACCGACCACCGTCCTGAAACCACCAAACCACTACTATTCAAAATTTACCACCAAAATAACATTACTTATAAACCACTGAACCACCACCACCCAAGATAATCACAGTGCAACAGTGATGGAGGCATTAGCTTTAAGCGATGGCAGAAGTGGCAACAGCAGCGAGCGCTAGGCGGTGGTGGGGGAGATGAGGCGGTGGTGGCGTTAAGGGGTGTTAGCAGCAGCGACATGAGGTCGAGCTTGAGGAGGCGATACAACAATGTTAGTACCGGCATTTGTGCGCGTACGCACGAGAGAGAGACGAGAGAGAGAGAGAGAGAGAGAGAATCAAACCTAGATCTATAACTAAGAGAGGGGGTTGAGAGAGGAAGAATCCAATTGGAGGAGATGGGAGCTCTAATTACATTTTTTTAAACTAACAATACTTTTTATATGCATTTAATGCTTGTATACTTTTATAAATTTAGATGTAGTAAACAAACAATGAGGTATATTTAAAAACTCCCTGAATTAATGCCAAACCTCTTGTAACTCTAGATTTTTCAGTGCATGAGTTTTAGTAATTGAGGGTAATTTAGGAATTTTAGATAAATTAATGGCTAACACAGCTAAATCTATTAATTAATTAGCATTAAGCGATGGTAGAAGTGCCAACAGCAGCTAGCGCTGGGCGGTGGTTGAGGAGATGAGGCGGTGGTGGCGTTAAGGGCTGTTAGCAGTAGCGACATGAAGTCGAGCTTGAGGAGGCAATAGCAACAATAATAGTACTGGCATTTGTGTGTGTGTGTGAGAGAGAGAGAGAGAGAGAGAGAGAGAGAGAGAGAGTCAAACCTAGATCTATAACTGAGAAAGGGGAGTTGAGAGAGAAAGAATCCAATTGGAGGAGATGGGAGCTCTAATTACACTTTTTTTTAACTAACTACGCTTTTTACATGCATTTAATGCTTGTACACTTTTATAAACTTAAGTGTAATAAACAAACAATGATGTGTGTATATATATATATATATATATATGATAAATGACATGGTGGAATTAATCAGAAATACAATATTTAGAAATTAAATCTCGAATGTGATTTGGAATTGTCGTGGTCCAGATTCGACATCCTTCCATCTAGAGCGCCAATCTTGAAAGATCATGAGCGACACTGTTGCCTTGTCTCTTAATATGAGTGCACACAAAAGAAGGAATCGACCGAAAAAGATCATGGCCTTCATCGATAAGATTGCCAATAACTGAGAGCTCTTCGTCATTCGAATTAAGCACCGTAATCACCCTTAAGGAGTCTCCTTCAAAGTGGACTTGTCTTATCCTTCGTTGAAGAGCAAACCGTAATGCAAATATTGCACTAACAGCTTCTGCATGGTCAGCATCTAAAGAATTCCAAACACGCATCACCCCTGCAGCAATGGCCGTAGCCTGATCATTTTGGGCAATGAACCCTAATCCTGCTCTTCAATCCTTGCATCTTACCCCATCAAACTTGATTTTTATGAAATCTTGTGCTGGTCATTGCCACATCACTAAATGGTGATTTGAGTGGGGTTTCCCACAGCTGGTGGAGACCATTGTATTGAAATTAGCCACCATTTGCCATACAAGTGCAACAATTTTCCCAGGCACTTTCGGAGTCTTTGGTGTTTGACTCATCAGCATGTAGTTCCTCTCAGTCCAAAGTCTCCAGCATATGATGCAGAAAAGGGTAAAAGCATCCCTGTCCAGATTGCTATGAACCAACTCAGCCCACATCCGAAAATCGCCTCTTCCTTCAAGATATTGCCAATCCCCCAAATTAGGGACGTGGTTCTAAACCTAAATGGTATATGTGCAATTCCTCAGATAATGAATAATAGTTTCAACCTGCTGCCCACGTAAGACACATGAGGGGTCTTGAATTATTTTCCTTTGAAAGAGATTCAATCTTACCGGGAGACTATTAGTGCAGGCCCTCTACACGAAGATCTTCACCTTATTTGGAATTTTTGCGGACCAGATTCCCTCCCAAAATCCGATTACCACTGAGGAGTCTTTGCAACTCCTTGAATAAATGCCAAACTTCTTGTAACTCCAGATTTTCTAGTACATGAGTTTTAGTAATTGAGAGTAATTTAGCAATTTAAGATAAATAAATGGCTAACATAGCCAAATCTGTTAATTAATTTAACGGCTGACTAATAGAGGGGGCTATTCGTTATGCGAATTTGAATCTTAAAGAACGAAATGTAATTTTCAATATTTTAGATGTATAGCTGTATTTGATCAATACTTCGAGAGTTAAATGTTGTTTTACCCTAAATACTATTATAAATTAATATATAAAAAAAACAGAGTTAAAACACATGACAAAATTTTAGAGTAGCACGTGACAAGATTTAAGAGGTAACAATGTTTGATTTCTATACTAACGAGGGATGCTAGATGTTTCATAATTTTTTATCAAAATAATTTACCAAAGGAGCAGGAGTAGGTGAATTGGGGTGGAGATGTAGTAAGTTTTTTTAATTTTTCATTCATATTCTCAAAATTTACAAGATAAATGCAAAATATGAAGAAAAAAAATTCAAATTCTTTTTCAATTTTGTTACTTATTAAAAAAAAGTTATTTTAAAATTTTTATAAGAATTTTTTCGTCTTTAGTAAAAAATTTTAAATTTTAATTAAAATAATTATACTTTTAAATTTGCCTATTATGAAAAAAATACAAAACTAAAAAATTTAGATCGATCGAAAAAACTAAAAAGGATTAGAAAAATTTTTTTATTAACTTTTAAATTATTTTTTTAAATTCATTAATTAGGTAAAAAGTTGATTTTTTTTTTGTTTTTATTCAAAGTAGATTGTTTTTATATATCACTACATGATAATATTTTTATATACACACATGCTATAAAAAGATTTTTCATATATCACTACATGATAATATTCTCATACACATACATGTTATGTGAAATTTCTCATATATCACTACATGATAGTATTCTTATATATACACATATTACGAGATTTTTTTTTTTATATTACTACATGAGAATATTCTCATACGCACACGCTATGAGAAATTTTTCATATGTCACTATATGAAAATATTCTCATACGCACACATAGTATGAAAAAATTTCTCATATATCACAAGATGAAAATATTTTCATATACAGATATACTATGAGAAATTTCGTATGCATATATTAAAAAAAATATATATGAGAAGGATCTCATACATTGAAAAAAATTATATTGAAAAATTTTTTATTCATAAGTTGTTCGTTTCTTTTAAAATTAAAATTAAAAAAATTTTAAAATATACGTATAAGAAATTTCTCATACATGTAAAAAATTATACTAAAAAAATTTGCATTCATAAGTTACTTATTTTATTTAAAATTAAGAATGATCAAATTTTTAAAAAATATATATATGAGAAGTTTTTCATAGAGAAATTTCTCATTGATAAATTACTCATTTCATTTAAAATTAAAAATAAAAAAATTAAGAAAATATGAATGAGAAGTTAATTATACTATGTATGAAAATTTTGAGAAATTTCTCATCAATAAGTTACTTATTTTATTTAAAATTAAAAATGACAAAATTTTAAAAAATATATATGTATAAAAAATTTCTCACACCATATATCAAGATGAAAATATATATTTTTAAAAAAATTTTAGACGTGACAATATTTTCATACATTGCATGAAAGTATGAGAATTTTCTCATCATTTAAAAAAAATTATACTAAGAAATTTTTTATTTATAAGTTATTTATTTTATTTAAAATTAAGAATAAAAAAATTAAGAAAATATATGTATGAGAAGTTTCTCATACTATATATGAGAAGTTTGAGAAATTTTTCATTAAATTACTCATTTTATTTAAAATTAATTAAGAAAAATAAAATTAAAAAAAATATGTATGAGAAATTTTTCATACAAGATTTTAAAAATAGTTCTTATTTTTTTCTTAAAAATAAATTTTTTATATTAATTAAGATAATTTTGTTAAATTAAATTTTAAAATATATTTCATTTTTTAGGTAATAACAAAATTTCATTTTCAAAACTTTATAAATTTCATTTTCATACAAAAAAAAAAAAAACAAACTCACCGAGGCCACGTCTCCCTGGTTTTCATCAATTGTAGCCACCTCAACCCAAGATCCATGGATACGTGGGTCGCATACCGCTCTCCACGTCCCACCATAGATGACCACCATTTGCAGTTACTCCCTCGCCTCCACTCTCCTCACCGATATCTATTCGCTCAGTTACAGTACTTACGATCAGTTTCTCGCAAATCAAGGGAGTGAGTTGGAAACAGAAAGGAATTCCAAATTCGAGTTTCGAAACGGTAGGGTTTTCGGTACCTTCAATGGCTTCGAGCGACAGATCGCCAGGTCCGATGCCGTCGGGCGACGGATCGGTGCCGCCGGGGAAGGCGATGTCGGTGGGGCAGAAGGCGATTGACAAAGGCGCGCAGTTGATGCAGTCGCTGAAGCCGGTGAAGCAGATGAAGCAGCACGCCTGCACCTTCGCCGTGTACAGCCACGACTTGGCTCGCCAGATCGAGACTCACCACTTCCTCAGTCGCCTCAACCGCGACTTCCTCCAGTGCGCCGTCTACGACTCCGAAGACTCCAACGCTCGTCTCATTGGTAAATTTATCATCTCGATATAAATTAGTCGTCTCGATATAATTTTGAATTTTTCATTGATACCACTTCCTCAGTCGCCTCAACCGCAACTTCCTCCAGTGCGCCGTCTACGCAACCACCCTTGTAACACATACTGGTCTAGAATTCTACCTCAGTGAGTTTAAAATTCGATACCTCAATTCATGTGCAAAATTGAGCTTCGTCGGAATCAAAATTTAATCGAATGGTTGCGTAGCTCACGACGCCAAAAGTAAAGATTCGCTGTTGGACTGCTGAAAATCGAGTCCCGGGCCCCCGAGAACTTAAAGAGAAGGCAAAGAGAAAAACGAGAAACTTAGGAATTAAATTTTGAAAAATATCTTTTGAAAATATTTAACTCCATATATTTATAGGCTTCCAAAATATCATTTTTTGAAATTTTTCGAGAATCACGCCACAATGGCCCACAACCCCGGGAACCTACTTCGTATGCATATCTAAGCCCGATCATGCATCAAAAGTAATAAAAACATACTTCAACAAAACACGCAATGCGCACCGAAAATGCCGAAAAAAGAAAATGGGTCAGGGGTCTCACAACTCTACCCCTTAAAGGAATTTTGCCCCCGAAGTTCAACCCAAGGCCAAAACAACAAGCCGTCGATCACAATCGACACAGGCACACGAGATGGCCAGCTAAATCATTCATAGAATATAGTCAAATAAGGTCAGGCATCTTAAAACAATTGTCGACTATCTCAAAGACTCGAGATCTACAACCTACCCCGACCTCACATCATCACCAGCCGCTACCTTCACACAACACACCACTTGCTGATCCTGCACCAACTCCCAAACAGATGCAACAAAGAAACTGATCCGAAGCCTGTAACCCAGAAAGTACCCCAGTGCAGTGGAGAGAGATCTGCATCTGCATCATTACGCGCTGCCAGTGCCCTCGAAGAACCAGGTGCTATAAGTGAATACACTTGGGGGAACCCCACTCTGTCCTGTCTGCCACTCGGCACGGTTAGCTTTCACACCAACTGAATTGAAGTACCCCCACCTGTCGTCGCTCGGGAAGTCTGAACTGCTAGATGCTGCTGTCGATCCTGTACATACGAACCCTGTGGTGTACCAGCCATGCTTGGAGCATCCTCCCTATGGGAATAAACCCTACGAATGTGTCCAGTTTGACCACATCTGTAACAAACCAATAATTCCGTCTCCTGTGCTTGATCCTGCATGGAATTCTGAGCCTGCCTCAACTGTGGGTCCCGAGATTGCCTCAGCATATTTTATTTATATACATAAATAAATTTATTACTAATATAATATCTAGACTTCTATATATATATATATATCTCTATCTATTTACTATTATATTTATTTTTATTTTTACTATTACAAAGAAACATAGCTTGGCAGTTACAAACATTTGAACCTCCCTCACATATTTTATTTTTTCAAAATTATTCCAACTCTAACAGTATTTGAACTTTTAATTAAAAGAACAAAATTATATAACTATTTTATTCTAAAATAACCTCATAGGTAGTTTTTATTTTCATTCAACCACCACGTTCTACTCATATATCTCTCAATTGTTAGTTTTTTTTTTGTGAATCTCTTATTTTGCCATTTTAAAGTTGTTTAAAGAAAAAAATTCAGTACTGTTATTCTTTTTTAGAATTCATCGCTCCAGAGCTCTTAAAATTCTATTCTTTTATACTTTATTGGCATTGATTTTAGTTTTTTTTTTATATCAATATCATTCGAATTGCCCACGCATAACGTGTACCAAAGTGGCTAGTATAAAAGAAAGACATGTGGTTTGAAGACTTATCACAAATTTTACTTCTAAAATTATTTGCATTTGTAACTGCCAAATTCTTAATTATTTTCAGTTTTAAAATTTTTTAAAAATAATTATACCCATATGTGTGCTACCCTTCTAAGTAAATATTAATCCATCTGTTAATACAGTAGTTTAAAACTCTAATCATATATATATATATATATTTCATTGTTTTCCCTGCCTCCAGCTCTACCCACACCACACCACCAACCCCAAAGCCCAAACAGTATATCTTATATAATTGTTTATTTATTTATTTTATTTATTTTTATTTTTAATTAATTTTTTATATTTAATCAAATTATTATATTTTACTATGGAGGCTATTAATTACAGGTGTGGAATACGTCGTGTCGGACCGGATATTTGAGACGCTGCCGCCTGAGGAACAGAAGCTTTGGCACTCCCACGCTCATGAGGTCGCACCCTTTTCTTCCATTTTTGGACTACTGTTTCTTAGTTTTTTTCTTTTTTTTTTTTTAAAAAGAAAAAATTTGTCACGAACTATTTGAATAGTTTTAAGAAAAAATCATCATCGTGTTAAAATACGAAGAGTATAATGGATGGTTCAGATCAAATCAGGGCTCTGGGTGAATCCACGTGTTCCAGAGATGATTCAGAAGTCTGAACTTGAAGATCTTGCCAAGACCTATGGCAAGTTTTGGTGCACCTGGCAAGTGGACAGAGGTACATATTGCCCCTTGCTTCACTTAAAAAGTTTTTTTTTTTTTTTTTTTTTTATTTTAAATAAATTACACTCGCTCTTAAGGTTTGACAAAAACACTTATTATTCATGTAATTTTAGAAATTACACTAACAACCATTCAAATTTAATTTTAACATTAAATTAATTAAATTTTGTTGAAATTAACAAAATTTATCTCAAAATCACCTTTAAACGGTAGAAAGATGGTGGTTTTGGGGGTGGTTTGGGAGAGTGATTTTCAGATGGATTGGGGGTGGTTTCGGGTTAGGGTGGTATTGAGGATGGTTTTGGGACGAATTCTGTTAATTTCAACGGAATTAGGCTAATTTGATGTTAAAATCAAACTTGATGGGGGTATTGGTACAATTTTTGAAACCACATGAGTGATCAGTATTTTTGTTAGAAATTTTAGGGGAGGTCAGTATAATTTACCCAAGTTTTTTATAATTAAAATAGGTTTTAAAATAAGTTTTTTTAAAAAAAAGTTCTAACTTTTTAAGTTTGACTGATTGGGCTAAAGCACATGCACCGTTTTTAAGACAATACAAAAAAAAAAGCCAATCTAATTCAAAAAAAAAATAATACATATTTTAAATATTTTAATTTTTAAAAAAAAAATTACTATAATATATTTATTTAAAAAAGTTAAACCTACTCACAAAAATAAAAAAAATACCATGCTAATATCTCAAGCACTACAACTTAAAAGCTAAAAGTAAAGATATTTTAAATATTTTAATAAAAAATAAAAAAATAAAAAAAATACTAAAAAATTATTCCAAATAAAAAAATTTATTTTTCTTTTTGTTTAAAAGTTAAATATTTTAAAAGTCAAAATTTTTAAATATCTCAAACAGGCACTTAATGCACATTTTTTTAATTAAAAATGAAAAAAGAAATATATAAAAAAAAATTGTCCCACATTATAGGGCTCTACAGCGTTATTAATATTTGCGTTGCGTGTGTGAAGGTGATAGGCTTCCTCTAGGTGCGCCGGCACTGATGATGTCCCCACAAGATGTCAAGATAGGGAGTCCGTCGCCGGAGCTGGTGCAGCGGCGCGACGACAAGTACAAGATATCGTCCGACAATCTGAACAGTTCGAGGTCGGAGATTAAGGCTCCGGAGATCACGACTCCCTATGCGGATTACTGGAAGAAGACGATGAAGGGCTTTGCCATTGACGTAGAGCCCACGCAAATGAACTTGCGTGCCCCTTTTCCGTGAGAATATAAATGCCACTCGTTAGTGTTTTGCTTAATCGTTAGATTAACCAAATGGTTCATAGCACTGTTAAGGACTTCAGATTTTAATGCTAGACCAATGTTGCATAAAGGCCATGTTTTGGGATCACTTAAGAATTGGTCTTAGACATTTTTAAAAAATTCTGCTTTTTAAGTCATATTATTTGTTTTATAAAAAAAAAAGTCATATTATTTGATTTTTAAAAAAAGTTAATTAAATATTTTAAAAAAAAAAAAATCTATACGCTTCTCAAACACTCAAATATCTTAAATATTTTTGAAATAAAATTACTGTAATTCTCTTATTTAAGAAAATTAACTTTTGTTATAAAAATAAGAAGAATGTGTTAATATTCTAAATATTATAATTTTAAAGTAAAAAGGAATGGTATATTAGATTTGTTTTGACTGTTTGACAAATTCTGTTATAATTTTTAGATTCTTACTACTAATTTTAGATATAACTTATAATCTATTTCAAACACTTACAACTTCTGTTATAAATTTTAATTATTATTTTTATTTTAGTTACAAAGTATAAATTTTACCACATATGTATAATTTCTGTTATAAGTTATAATTTATAATCTACTAGTTTTAGCAATACCACCGTTATTATAAAATTTTATTATAATAATTTAATTTTTTTATTTTTTTAAAAAACAAAATTAAATTTATTAAAAAGAAAACTTTTATTACATCTTAAATAGGCATAGAGTTGTGATATATGTGTGCGGAAATTGGTATGAATGTTTTATGTTAAAAAATGTCAATTAATATTTAAGGGTGACTTTTAACTATTTTTTTTTTTCATGTTTTTGTTTTTAATTTTAACTTTTACTGTTGATGGAAAACTCTAGTGACAAATGTATATTGGTACTGTTCAAATTATTTCTAATTTATAAGTATAGTGTAAGAGAGAAAAGAAAAAAAAAAGATTACTCAAGTTTTAAGAAAAAAGAAAAAGATAAGAAAATATTCTGTTTTTTTTTATCTCGTTTAGATAAATAGAAGAAAAGAAGAAAAATAGTTGTTTCTCTTTTATCTTTTTTGGT
>JAOTRH010077433.1:0-17445 GCA_034768845.1 Heliamphora exappendiculata
AAAATTCCCAGATGATCGATTAGTCCCGATCTATGCTTCCATGATTTTTTTCTTTTTTTCTTGATTGTTTGATATTTTTTTTCTTTTTTTTATAATTTTGGCGCCCATGCCTTGTTCTTCATATCATGCTTTTGCGCCTCCTATTTGGTTTTTTGTTGTTGCGATCTTCCCTATGGGTGTTGAAATCATCTCTATTGGCCATCTATGACATCGATTTGTTGATTTGAACACTATTGGAGAGGATTCGAGCTCGAAAAGTTCGGCGCCTAGGGTTTTCTGTGCATTTTTTTGGTCGTCGACTGTGTTGCTTCATCTCTGGTTGATCAATCCACTATTTCGACTTGGCTTTGCATCAATTTTGGGATTTTGGTGGTTGCGTATCATTTTCAGTTCGATCTTGGTTCGATTTGATGCTCGATTTTTGTTCGGTTTCTGCTCGGTTTGGGATTTCATGCTTGATTTTGGATTTGCTACTCGATTTCTATTCGGTTTCATGCTCTGCCTTGGTGATTTGATGTCTGCCTTGGTGATTTGATGCTTGATTTAGGGACTTGATGTCCGCTTTGCTGATTTTAGTCTAATTTGGGGATTTTGGTTCAATGTTTGGTTCGCTTTTAGTTTGATTTGGGAATTTCCATTTGCTTTGGGATTTCACTTGGAACTTTTGACTTCCGCGATTTGGGATTTGGATTTGCCCTTCTGGTGGTCGATTTTTTTTTCAACGGTTCAATTTGGGAGTTCGATTTGGGGTTTTTTTGGTAACTTTGTTTCTTCCTATCGCCTTCGGACGCTATTGACTTCATTTGGAATTTTTTGACATTATCTGAGCTTGTGGAATTGTTGGGGCTTGGCCCATTTACTTGATTTTGCCCCACATTGTGACACGATCACGACTGCTGGTTTGCTCTTATTTGGATTTGGTATCCTCTCATTTGCTTGGTTTACTATGGCTACAGTACAGACTTCTTCTAATGCCCTCCATATTCAGCTTTGCGAGCTTGTTCGGACCTTATGTCAAACTCTGCTGCTCTCTTCTACTACTACCTTTGCCAATTCGAATAATATTGCATGTGCGGCTCTTACTTCTTCATATTGGATCATTGATTTAGGAACTAGTTCTCATATGTCTAGTAATCTTTCTCTTTTATCTCATTTGACTCCTATTAAGCATTATATAGTCTTAGTTGATGGCTCCTCTCGACCGATTCACGGGCAATGTGTCCTTCATCCATCTCCTTCTTTAGCCTTATCTTCTAGCCTTTATATTCTTGATTTTCTTTTTAACTTGTTTTCGGTTAGTCAACTCACTAAATCTATGCATTGCTCCGTAATCTTTTCTCTTACTAGTGTTGTTCAGGACCTCAAAACTAAGAAGGTGATTGCTTCGGGACATGAGAAGAACGGGCTCTATTATCTTGACATTGACTTTGATTATCCTTCCCGTACTTCATCCGTTATAAGTGCTACCATTTCACCTCTTCAGTAGCACTTTCGCTTAGGCCATCCTTCACCAGCTAAGCTTAAGTTGGCCATTCTCAACTTACCTCCTGTGTTCCATTTCAAGTGTGAAGCATGTCAATTAGGCAAGCATCACTGTAGTTCCTTTCCCAGTCGTAGCCATCCTCGTCAATTCGAGTCCTTTGCTTTGGTCCATACAGACATTTGGGGTCCTCCTCGTATTCCGAGTGGTAGTGGATACTCTTTACTTTGTTATCTTTATTGATGACTACTTTCGTATGACTTGACTTTTTTTTTTAATTGAAACATTAGTTTGAATATCCTCATGCTCTTTCTACTTTTACAATGAAATTTTTACTCAATTTGGCAAGCGCATCAAAGTTATTCGATCCGATAATGTATTGGAATATATGCAGTCTACTGTTACTTCTTTTTCTGCCAATTGTGGTATTATTCATTAGACGACTTGTGCTTATACGTCACAACAAAATGGCGTTGCTGAACGCAAGTACCGTCATCTGCTAGATGCTGCTCGGACCTTATTGTTTCATGCCCACTTTCCTAAACATTTTTAGAGTGATGCTGTCCTTACTGCTTGTTATCTAATTAATTGTTTGCCTTCTGTTGTTCTCGATCGCCAGTCTCCTTTTTTATTGTTATATTCTAATTCTCCACATTTTTCACTCTCGTGTTTTTGGTTGTACTGCCTTTGTGCATATTCTTGATCCTGGTACTGATAAGTTATCCCCTCGTGCACGTAAGTGTCTATTTCTTGGATACTCTCGTACTAAAAAAGGATATCTGTGTTATCATTCAAAGTCTCGCTGCTACTTTGTGATGCTGATGTGACCTTCTTTGAGTCCACTCCTTTTTTCACTTCCTCCGGTAGCCACCTTTTTTTTGATCTCATCTGTTGTTGTGAGGGAGAGTCTCTCTCTTCTCTTTCTCCTACTGTTCCTCTCCCTCTACCTATGGCACCATTTTTCCCATCTCATCCACCTTTGCAGGTTTATCAGCGATCTCAAGATAGGCCCGTCGTCTCATATGGCCCGGATTCTTCATCTTCTCCGGTAGAGGTTCTTTTCTTCTCCGCTCCTAGTTATGATGATTTACCGATTGCTTTGCGCCGAGGTAAACGTACATGCACACAATATCCTATTGCTCACTTTGCATATTATGATCGTTTGTCATATTGTCTCCATTCTTTTACTTCTATTTTGTCGTCCGTGTCTATTTCTACTTCTTACAAGAAGGCTGCCTTCATGTTTGGCTGGAAACTTACTATGGGTGAGCAAATGCATGCTCTTTATAAGAATCAAACTTGGGAGCTTACCACTCTCCCCCCTGAGAAGGAAGTTTTGGGTTGTCGTTGGGTCTATACAGTAAAGTACCTCCCGGATGGTTCTGTTGAGCGTCTCAAGGTGCGTTTGGTTGCTAAAGGCTATACTCAGACCTACGGCGTTGATTACTTGGAAACCTTTTCTCTTGTGGCTCGCCTTAACTCTGTTCGGATCTTTCTATTTGTTGCTGTTAGTCGTTTTTGGCCATTATATCAACTTGACATTAAGAATGCCTTTTTTCACGGTGATCTTCAAGAAGAGATCTATATGGATTAGCCCCTTGGCTATGTTGTGCCTAGCAGTGAGCATCTTGTTTGTCGCTTGAGTAAGGATCTATATGGTCTGAAGCAATCTTTTTGTGCTTGGTTTGGTGGCTTCAGTTCTGTTGTCATTGTCTACGGTTTTAGGCATTTTACATCTGATCATTCAGTGTTTGTTCGTCACTCTTCTGATGGTATTATTGTGCTGATTGTTTATGTTGATGATATCATTATTTCTAGTGATAATTCTACTGGTATTGTTGCTTTAAAATGACATTTGGCTCATCATTTTCACATCAAGGACTTAGGCGTTCTCCGTTACTTTCTTGGGATTGAGGTTGCTTGTTCCTCTTGAGGGATCTCTTTATCCCAACGTAAGTATACTCTTAATCTTCTCTATGAGATTGGGTTACTTAGTGCTTGTCCGGTTGATACCCCTATGGATTCTACTGTTCAGCTTGATGCTGAACATGGGAAACCATTGTTAGATTTTCGGCGTCATCGCGGCTTGTTGGGAAATTAATTTACCTCACTGTCACCCATCCTGATATCACATATGTTGATGTTATTAGCCAGTTTATGCATGTTTCTCATTAGCCACACTTTGATGCTGTTTGTCGTATTCTTTGCTACTTGAAACGTGCCCCAGGTCGTGGCTTGTTATATCCTCCATCTGATCATTTGTCTGTGATTGGCTTTAGTGATGCTAATTGGGCTGATAGTCGCTTTGATAGGCGGTCCATCTCTGGCTATTGTATCTTCGTTGGCGGCAATCTTGTCACTTGACATAGTAAGAAACAAAATGTTATTGCCCGTTCTAGTGCTGAGGCCGAGTATCGTGCTATGTCCCATACTACACCTGAAATGTTGTGGGTTGGTTTTCTTCTTCATGATTTCGGCATCACGTCTTCACGTCCCATAGAGATGTTTTGTGATAATCAGATAGTCATATTTATTGTTAATAATCCTGTGTTCCATGAGCGCACTAAGCATATTGAAGTTGACTGCCATTTTATTCGGGACTTAATGATGACGAAGCAAATTGTCACTCCATATGTTTACTCGGAGGATTAATTGGGTGATATTCTTATCAAACCGTTAGTTGTTTCTGGTTTTTAGGGACTTCTTTCCAAGTTGGATATGTTCGATCTCTATGCTTCAGCTTAATGGGGAGTGTTAGATAATTACTTATATATGTTAGGGTTATTTTGTAATTAGTTTGGTATCTCTTATATAAATACTGGTGTGGTGTAAAAGTGAGGTTAAGCCTCATTATTCTTCTAATAAGATTCTTTTTGTCTTTCTCTCTTCTTCTTTCTCTTCTCCTTCGACCCTAAATCATGACTTTAAACTTCAACTGGGGTAATTTGGTTTCATTGAAAAGCAAGAAACAAACCATTATTGCTCAATCGAGTGCTGAGGCTGAATATAGAGCTATGTCACATACCCCTTGTGAGTTGATTTGGTTGAAACATATGTTAGAGGAATTTGGATTCTAACATTCTTGTCTTAAGAATTTGTTATGTGATAACTAAGCATTAGTTCACGTATCATCTAATCCAGTATTTCATGAGAGAACAAAGCATATTGAAGTTGTTTGTCATTTTATTCGGGATAAATTATTACAAAATGTGATACGTACAATCCATGTGAAGTCAGTGAATCAGTTAGCAGATTTATTTACCAAACTTTTGTAAGCAGATTTATTTACCAAACTTTTGTATGGTTCACGAGTGACATATTTGTACCAAGTTAGATACACATGATATGTATGTACCAATTTGAGGGGGACTCTTGAGGATTATTTATGTCATCATTACAATATTTTGATTTAATATAAATAGTTAGAGGAGCTAATCCTAAGGGTTAAGCACTTTTATTCCTCTAATCCTTCTTTACTTTAATACAATCCATTTCAATCAATTCCCGATCATTAATATTTTTACCAAAATTAAGTTTCCATTAAATTGGAGACAAATGAAAAAGTACCATGATCCTAATTGATACATGGCAGAAACAAACCAACTGATAAAAATATGAAAAAAAAAACATTTAAAGTTGAATTACCCACGAAAACATCCTCCCACAATTAAACTTTGCACCCCTTGAAAGATAAGATCCTTGAAAAAAGAGAGTTGATTAGAGAGGGGTTTCCATGAAGATTAGGGCTTCTTTTGTTTGCAATTTCAAAAAATTGTATTGTAGAAGTGTATTCTAAAAAAGATTCAAAGTAGACTTTTCCTAATATTGTAGAAAAAGAAAGTGCGTTTGGTAATTATAGTAGAGATTTGTTTTCGGGAAAAAATTGAAAATTTGTTTGGTGTAACTTTTCTAAAAAAGTGAAAACAACAAAATGCGTTTGGTATAGAAGTTGTGACATTTTTTCTGGAATTAAAAATTATTCTTGTTAATGTAAATTGTTAATAACTACAATCCATAGCTTAAAATCACTTTTTATTTCCAATGACCATTCATACCCAATATATTTGAAAAAATAGAGAGGTGATCTCACCACTTAGTTTGTATACGTTAGATGAATGCAAACAAATCCAACTCTGAAACCGCCGTTGTCTTAAATCATAAGTCATGTTCAACTCCAATCTAGGCTCTTAAAAACAAGTTATTGACTGCATCTGAGAAGTAGTAATATGAAGCATAGCTTAATACCATTATTAAGTTGTGCAAATCTACGAATCTATTACCAATACCATTACAGCTTAGTAATATGAAACAAAAGTGTCATTGTTTTTAATTCAACAATTACAAACCATTACAGCACCAATACCAATAAAAGCATTATAACAATGCAAAAAAGCAAGAGATTACAACCACAAGCAGCGCAAATTATCCACTTATGACTACTTTCAAGAAGTTGACAATGGTTTCTTGTCAATTCTTCTACATCACGACTTTGATTTGGTTGGTACTGATCAACCCACTAAAAGGACCATCTCTGATTATTTCCATGGGGGCACTAGAAAAATCACCTACCATTATTAGCTTTTGTTCTAGCCTTAAATGGTTGCATGCGACCACTTCCACATGAACACAACGGCGATTCGATGTGATCCATCGTATGGGCATCTGCTATGAACAATATCAAGAAAATTACAAACATTTATGATTCAAGTCTAAGCATCATTCCGCAATATTTAAATACATGACATCATAATACATGAACCCACATAATAATAGTCCCAAATGCATAATAAGCCATATATGTACTCGGTTTGACCTAAAGCAAACTACTGAACATAAGCATCCCACGTTGCATTGGCAACAGTGTCTCGTTTTTGTGCCATTTGATTAAGTTAAGGATAGGACAAATCAACTTCTTGATGTTGAGATGGTTCTCCCCCTTCGGTAGGCACATCAAAATCGTCTACCTTGTATGTATTGAGCATTTCGTCAACTTTTCCTTGCATGCGGGTCCAATTGTGGATGATACAACATGCTGTCACAATTGATCCTTGATGTGTAGGTTTGAAGCTCGTTATACCCTTAAGAACTGTAAAGAAAACTTTTAATACCCAAAACATCGTTCGATGTCACTCTGCTATGAAGAATGCCAGTAGTTGAAAAGTTCCTTAAGAGCCTTGAGGCCATGACCTCTACTGCGGAAATTTTGTAGGTAATATCTCTCGCCTCAGTAAGGTGACAAGAAATTGGGAGCTTTGTAACTAGTGGTCGTTTTCCCATTGCCAGAGCGTTTTTTCAGCGCGCGGAGCCCACAGCATAATACTTATTTATACACATACAATTGAATGTAATTATTGATACTAAAATCTCACAAGTTATTAAACAATAGTAAACATCTTGTCATTCATAGGAGATATACGATGACTCAATATTTGCATACTTAATTTCAGAGGGGATGTGAAAATCTTACATCACCTCTTGTTATTGCTTCTAAAAAGAATCGAGAGTCATTTGCATTCCTCTCCCACCCAGTGTAGACAAACGTAAATCTCATGTCGAATGAACCAGCCGCCAGGCATTTTGTGAAGTATTGACCTTCCTACTTCAATATGCAGATTGTTTTGAAGCTCGTGCCAAAGCGGCAATATGCATCCCATCTATGGCTCCAATACAGTCATAAGATTTTAAGAAGTTAAAATCGGTTAATACTATGATTACAAGTTTGAAGTTATTATCTAATACCTTGAACCATGGATAGAATTTTGGACTGTTCAAAATGTCAAGAGGTGTCTCATTCAAATTCGTAGGGCCAATTATCACATTCTCTAGTTGACAAAGGGCTTGCATGGCCATTTTAAAATGGCAATTAATGATTTTAGTTGAATGTTGAAACCGATCAGCGGCTAATGTATGCCCTCCATTTTGCAAGATAATAATTAGAAATATTGCTAATGATTTTTCAATTGGTAAATGGTTATTCTGGTAGACAAAGAATCCTCTATTCCTTATCTCATCTGCAAGACTAACGAATGTGGGAGCATCCATACGAAGTAGATCGAAAATAGTCTCCTCATGCGCAGTGACTAGGAATTTGGTGTACGCATATCCTGTTAATGAGTAGGTTCGTTGAGGCCTCTTCGGAATAGAATTCTTCATGTACCCGGTCATTTTTACTATGCTCATTAACTCATCTAAATCATTCTCTAGGTCACTTGAATCGCTTGACGTATTCGGTATTTCCTACTATAAAATATATTGCACTCATTAGAATGACATTATAACGTAAGAAAGATTAGAATCAATTCCACATACAAATATGTTATCAGCATGTAGAACATAAAAATTGAAATTCATCCTTCAAAATATAAGTACAACGTAAATGTACCATAATTCACAATGATGCATCTAACAGGAAAAAGGAAATCAAAACAAGTAGAAGTGGAACTCAGCATAAGCAGTGGAACACAGCACTGCATTAGAACAACTGTAGTACACTGCACTCCAGCTCAACACTGCAGTAGAACAAGTGCAATACAACACTGTAGCAGAAGTAGTGTTGGTCTCTAATCAACACAACATTTTAAGAAGAAAGTTAAAATCGGTCAATAGTATGATTACAAGTTTAAAGTTATAATCTAATACCTTGAACCTTGGATATAATTTTGGATTGTTCAAAATTTCAGAGGGTGCCTCAATCAAATTCGTAGGGCGAATTATCACATTCCCTAGTCCACAAAGGACTTGCATGGCCATTTTAACATGGTGATTAATGGTGTCAGTTAAAATTTGAAACCGATGAGCAACCAACACTGCTTCTGCTACAATGTTGTGTTGATGTGCAGTGAGCTGCACTGCTCCTGCTGCAGTGTTGTGCACTTGTTCTGTTGCAGTGTTGTGCTGAAGTGCAGTGTACTGCAGTTGTTCTGATGCAATGCTGTGTTCCACTGCTTGTGCTGAGTTCCACTTCTACTTGTTTTGATTTCATTTTTCCTTTTAGATGCGTCATTGTGAATTATGGTACATTTACGTTGTACTTATATTTTGAAGGATGAATTTCAATTTTTATGTTCTACGTGCTGATAACATAATGTATGTGGAATTGATTATAATGTTTCTTACGCTATAATGCCATTCTAATGAGTGCAATATACTATATAGTAGGAAATATCGAGTGCATCAAGCGATTCAAGCGACATAGTGAATGATTTAGATGAGCTAATGAGCATAGTAGAAATGACTGGGTATATGAAGAATTCTATTCCGAAGAGGCCTCAACGAACTTGCTCATTAACAAGATATGCGTACACCAAATTCCTAGTCACTGCGCATGAGGAGACTATTTTCGATCTACTTCGTATGGATGCTCCCACATTCGGTAGTCTTGCAGATGAGATAAGGAATAGGGAATTCTTTGTCTACCAGAATAACCATTTACCAATTGAAGAATCATTAGCAATATTTCTGTTTATTGTCTCGCAAAATGAAAGGCATAGATTGGCCGTTGATCGGTTTCAACATTCAGCTGAAACCATTAATTTCCATTTTAAAATGGCCATGCAAACCCTTTGTCGATTAGAGAATGTGATAATTAGCCCTACGGATTTGAATGAGACGCCTCTTGAGATTTTGAACAATCCAAAATTCTATTCATGGTAAAAGGTATTAGATTATAACTTCAAACATGTAATCATACCATTAGCCAATTTTAAATTCTTAAAATCTTATGATTGTATTGGAGGCATAGATGGGACGTATATTGCCGCTTTAGCACGAGCTTCAAAACAATCAGCATATCGAAGTAGGAAGGTTAATACTACACAAAATGTCATGGCGGCTTGTTCATTCGACATGAGATTTATGTTTGTCTACACTGGGTGGGAGAGGGATGCAAATAATTCTCGAGTCTTTTTAGAAGCAATACAAGAGGTGATGTAAGATTTTCACATCCACTCTGAAATTAAGTATACAAACATTAAGTCATCGTATATCTCCTATGAAGGACAAGATGTTTACTATTGTTTAATAACTTATGAGATTTCAGTATCAATAATTACATTAATTATGTGTATAGATAAGTATTATGTCATGGGCTCTGTGCACTGAAAAAACGCTCAGTGGCGGGAAACCGGCCACTAGTTACAAAGCTCCCGGTTTCTTATCACCTTACTGAGGCGAGAGATATCACCTACAAAATTTTTGTGGTAGAGGTCATGGTCCTAGGGCTTTAGGGAACTTTTCAACTACTGGAATTCTTTATTGCGGAATGTCATCGAACGATGTTTTGGGGTATTAAAGGCTTGCTTTCCAGTCTTTAAGGGTATAACGAACTTCAAGCCTACACGTCAAGAATCAATTGTGATAGAATATTGTGTCATCCACAATTGGACCCGCATGCAAGGAGAAGTTGACAAAATGTTCAATACGTACAAGGCGAAGGATTTTGGTGTGCCTACCGAAGGGGGAGAACCATCTCAACATCAAGAAGTTGATTTGTCCCAACCTCAACTTAATCAAATGACACAAAAACGAGACACTATTGCCAATGCAACGTGGGATGCTTATGTTCAGTAGTTTGCTTTAGGTCGAATTGAATACATATATGATTTATTATGTATTTGGGACTATTATTATGTGGGTTCATGTATTATGATGTCATGTATTTGAATATTGCGGAATGATACTTAGACTTGAATGATGAATGCTTGTATTTATATTTTGATGATATTGTTCATAGCAGGTGCCCATACGATGGGTCACATTGAACCGCCGTTGTGTTCATGTGGAAGTGGTCGCATGCAACCTTTTAAGGATGGAACAAAGGCTAATAATGGTTGTGATTTTTTTAGTATCCCTGTGAAAATAATCATAGATTGTTCTTTTACTGGGTTGATTAGTACCAACCAAATCAAAGTTGTAACGTGGAAGAATTGACAAGAAACCATGGTCAACTTCTCGAAAGTAGTCATAAGTGGATAATTTGTGCTGCTTGTGTTTGTAATCTCTTGCTTTGTTGCATTGTTATAATGCTTTTGTTGGTATTGGTGCTGTAATGGTTTGTAATTGTTGAATTAAAAACAATGGCACTTTTGTTTCATATTACTAAGCTGTAATGGTATTGATAATAGATTTGTAGACTTGCACAACTTAGTAATGGTATTAAGCTATGTAATAGTAATGGTATTAAGCTATGTTTCATATTACTACTTCTCGGATGCAGTCAATAGCTTGCTTTTAAGAGCGTGGATTGGAGTTGAACATGGCTTATGGTTTAAGATAACTGTCGTTTCGGAGTTGAATTTGTTTGCATTCGTCTAACGTATATACAAACTAAGTAGTGAGATCACCTCTCTATTCTTTCAAATGTATTGGGTGTGAATGGTCATTGGACATAAAAAGTGATTTTAAGCTATGTATTGTAGTTATTGACAATTAACATTAACTAGAATAATTTTTAATTAGGAAAAAAACGTCACAACTTCTATATAAAACACATTTTGCTGTTTTCACTTTTCTGGAAAAGTTACACCAAACGGATTTTTGTTTTATTTTTCGAAAACAAATCTCTACTATAATTACCAAACGCACTTTCTATTTCTATAATATTAGGAGAAGCCTTCTTTGAATCCTTTTAGGACACACTTTTACAATACATTTTTTTGAAATTGCAACCAAACGGAGCCTAGTAGTTCCCTCTAGTAACAACGTAAGAATCTCCACCATTAAGTTGAACCACATAACTATTTTTCAAGAAGTGCAATATTTCTTGCCACTAATTTTTTTTTTTTTTGGATGATTGAGAACCCCTCCTACGCAGAGCATTTTGGGCCCATCACAGGAGAGCCTACTTGAGATACATGAGTGTACCCACCACTCACATGTAGGGTAATGTAAGTCATCTAGAATTAACTAAATCGACCTACACGGGTTTCAAATCCAATACCTCCCATAGAAAAGTCCTTGGTTTTGGCCAACTTGGACTCTCCCGTTAGCACTCTCCATAGCCTATCCACTCCTTCACTCTACTAGCTCAAGCCACCTCTTCTGTACACCACCCAATCTACCCATAAGAAATTTATTGAGGAACTCCAACATCTCGTGGTTTGACTTCTCCGAAAACTTCACATTGCAATCCTCAATTCTCCTGTGCAGCAATACAAGTGAGTTCACCTCAGCCTAACTTTTGAGCTTTGCCATCTCCGTAAAAGTTTTTTTGGTCTTTGTATGGCCCCTCCTTCCCCATAGATCAAATCCCCTCAACACTAAAGCAAAACCCTCCATCCATCTCCATCCCCATGGATGGAGTCTGGTATGCAAATGAACTCCCTTTGGCGCCTAGTAACTGTCATCACCTGCAACAAATGCCCTAGAGTGTCTTGACACCATAAATTTCGACAACACCCACTCAAACTCCCTAGAAACCCTAGCTTGCAATTCTTGTTGGACGCTTGAAGAAGTTTCTCCTCCAACCACATGATCTCAAAGCCGATAATTGTGATTCGTCGTCAGCATCCTCTACCTCTTTCTACCACCGTCAACCATTGCCTACCTAAGTCATCTACCTATTCGCCATCACTGATCTCCATCTTCGCTTTAACTTTTAACAATGACGAGTCACATATTTATACATTTTAAGCCCTATTTTTACGCCAATCCCTTGCACTTTTGGTCGAACCAAACACAGTGCATCTCACTCAATCAACGATCGAAATCGTGCCCTTACGATCGGTTCGTGTGCGTTCCTTATTTGTATATATTTAATAAGAACACCAATGCAATGTCTCTTATCATTAATGAAACATTGTGACAGAGTGGCTTTCATGAGCTTTTCTTTCAACCAAATGTGGGTAAAGAAAAACGAGCTGACCTTTTCTTTTTGATGTATAATGAGTGAGATACAAAGAAGATAGAAGGCAATAAAGAAGATAGGAAAAGGAAGAGAATAGTAAGATAGGATAAGAGATGAAGTTAAAGAAGATAACAGAACTTTGAAAGATAGAAATGTGGAGGGGAATTACATAAAAAGATAGGATAGGAGTTGAAGATATATTAGACAGAAAGAATGTTGATAGACAGAAAGACGGGATAACGCAAAGTGATAAGAGGAAGAACAAATATGTATGAGAGAAGAGAATGTGAGGAGTTAAAGATGAGGTGGAGGCTAGTTTCATTTTATAGGAATATGGGCTGATTTGGTTTTACCGCAATATAGCCTATTTATAAGCTTGAGAAACCCTAAAAACATATACATAGCCTCTAAATGTATTCGTACCTAAATACAACCCTAATAAAATAACCATCATGCCTTTGTTTGGGAATCAAATATTGGTTTATTGCTTTTTACGATCGATTCATGTGCCTTATGTAATCAATAAGAACCACCAGCACAATGTCTCTCATAATCAATGAAATGTTATGATGTTGTGCGGCTTTCATGAACTTTTTTTCCCCAACCAAATGTGGGTAAAGAAAAATGAGCTGACCTTTTCTCTTTGATGTATAATAAGTGAGATATTGAGAAGATAGAGGTGATAAAGAAGATAGGAAAAGGAAGAGAATAGTAAGATAGGATAAGAGATGAAGTTAAAGAAGATAACACAACTTTGAAAGAGAGAAATGCTAAGGGGAATTAGATAAAGCCCTCGTTTGGCAACTTGGCTTTAAGCCAGGGTTTTTACTTAAAGTTGCTTTAAGCCAAATAAGCAAAAAGTTCATTTAGTGAATCGTAGAGGTGATTTTAAGCCAAAAGGAATAAGCCAAAAAGTTTGGCTTAAAGTCACTTTAAGCATAGTTTTAAAAATCAGCCGCTACCGTTATGTAACGCCGTTATGTATGGGTTTCGATGCTTCCTGTTACCCATTACGGCCGATTTGGTAGTGTGACAAAAAATCTCATGTATAAAGGCCCTTACAGTTGCCGTAAAGGCTCGTTACGGTACTGTTATGGTCGTTACGGTACCGCAACTATAGTGGCTTTTCAAATTGTAGCGATGACACGGTTTCAAAAGGACAAGTAGATTTCAAATGTCAAAAAGGCCGTAAAGGCCTGTTACGCTACGACCGTTACAGTTTCAAAAAATTGGCGACTATAGTGGCTCTTCAAAAGGACAAAAAGTCAAAATTTTAATTTCATTTTATATAGTTTTATATTCACTAAGAATTTTATTTGACAGATTTCGATGAATAGGTTTTAAAAATATAATTTTTATAAAAAAACGAATGTGTATAATAAAAGTTATGATATTTCTAAAAAATATATAAAAATATTTTATGTAAAAAAGCAAAAAGGCTAAAAGGCTAAAGGCTAAAAATCAATAAGCAAAAAGGCTAAAAACTAAGATTAAGGAACGATGCTTTTTGTCCTTTAAAAGGCTAAAAACTAAGATTAAGGAACGACGCTTTTTGGCCTTTTGGCCTTTTGGCTTTAAGCAAAAAGGCAAAAAGCCCGGCTTAAAACCCATTGCGAGGCCAAGCCAAAAAGATAAGATAGGAGTTGGAGATATATGAGATAGAAAGAAAGTTGATAAAGAGAAAGACGGGATAAGGCAATGCAATACGAGGAAGAACAAATATTTATTAGAGAAGGGAAGGAGAGGAATAAAAGACGAGGTGGAGCCTAATGTCATTTTATAGCAGTATGGCCTATTTATATTCAAGGGGCTAATTTGTTTTAACCACAATATAGCCTCTTTATAAGCGTTAGAAACCCTAAAAACATATAAATAGCCTCTAAATGTATTTGTTCCTAAATACTATCCTAATAAAACTATAATCATGCCTTTGTTTGGCAATCACATGCTGGTCTTTTGCTTTTTTAGACAAAAAGCTAAAAGGAAAAAAGTTTGAGTTGTTTAGCAACCTAGCTTTTAAATCCCTTCTTTGTTGGATTTTGAAATAGTTTCATTTGTTAAGGCTAAAAAGCTTTTCATTTTTTTTGGTTTTAAAATGACTAGTTTGCCCTTAATCAGTAGGCATTACCATTGGTTTGTAATATTTAGGCAAAATAATTTTACCCTTTTACACTGGTCTAGGAATTCACGCATAAGAAGCTATAAGTTAGGCATTTTGGCCTTTCTTGCTCAACCAAACTAACTTTTTGGGATTTTTGCTTTTAAGCCAAAACGACAAGAAGTTGGCTTTTAAGCCACTTCAAATGAGGCCTCGTTGGCAATCACATGGTTTTTGGCTATTTGACTTCTTTTTTTGTTTTGTTTTTCTAACCAAAAATCTAAAAGGAAAGAAAGGTAAGTCGATTGGCAACCTAGCTTTTAAGCCATTTCTTTTTTGGCTGTTGAAAAAGATCTCTTTTGGCAAAAGTGTAAGAAGCTTTTTATTTTTTGGTTTTAAAATGATGATTTTGCCCTTCATGAATGGGCATTACAATTGGCTTGTCTAACATTATAAAGTGTAAGTTTGGCTTCTCATACCGGTATTGGTATCTGTACTGAAAAAAGCTTAAAACTAGTCTTTTTGTCTTTTTTTTTTGAGGTCCAACAGACCAATTTTTTGATATTTTTGTTTTTGTAGACCAAAAGTAAAAAAGTTGGTTTTTTAGCCATTTACCAAAAGGGGCCTTATAATCTAATCCTCTTAGGGCTCGTTTGTTTGAGGGATATGGTTGTAGGATTGGAGATAAAAATCAGACGGTAATACAAATCTGTTGTTTGGTTACTATTAAGTTGTGTTAAGTTGAGGGTATTATTGTACTTTTAGTATTTTCTTGATCTTATTATAAATAACAAGGAATATGGTGTAAACCCTAAGTTTTTGTGTTCTCATTTATTGTTCTTTTCATTCTCTCTCTTCCTCTTTTTCTCTCCCAATCTTTTCAATAATTTTAACATAGTATCAGAGCTCGATTCTACATAAACTTCTTAGCAATTCTTCTTTCTTTTTCGTTTTTTATTTCCTCTCAATTGTTTGATTTCGAAACTGTAACAAAAAAAAAAATCCTTGATCGTCTGGGTCCCAAAACTCGATTTGTGATTTTTTTCAATTTTTTTCATAATTGTTTCATAATTTTCCCCAAATTTTCAAGTTTTCGGCGCCGCTAGGGTTTGTTCATGCAAGTCGCGAATGCGCTGTCGTTTCCTTCAATTGATGGTTTGTTCCTCCTTTATGGGTGCCGATTAGGAGTTTATGAGGTTCGAATCAACCTTATTTGATGTTCGAAGTTGATTTCAAGCTCGTATTGGATTTTTCATCAATGTCGTGACTGTTTTTGCGTGACTTTCGCAGCTGTCTTGCCTTCCCTGCTTTGTTTCAGTCGATTTCAGATGCTTTCGGTTTTATAAGGGTTCACCAATATTGATTAAAGTTCTTGGATGTTCGATTGCAGTTTCCAGCCGTATCGTAGGCTTCTTTTGTTTGGCTTTGCTGCGATTGGTATGATATTTTGGATCTTATTGATACTCTGCTAGGTCAAGTCTACTTGATTTGCATCTGTTTTAGTTCCATTACTCCCATCCGTTTCGGTCGGCTTGTTTTTGGGTTCCTATCGCCATGTCTGATACAGGAAAGTCTTCTGGTAGTCATGAAGACACTGGATTGACTCTTTCAGTGACTTCTACTGATAATCCGTCCCTTCAGATTAGTCCTGTCAAGTTGGATGGTAGCAATTATTTAATTTGGTCGCGTTTCTGCAGTTTAGGCAGCGCCGCTCGCGGTATGTATGGGTATATCATTGGTGAAACCAAACAGCCCTCAGTCATTGGTTTTTCTCGCACACGCTGGATAGAGGAAAATGCCCTTGTTATGTTATGGTTGTTACACTCTATGCAGCCCTCTATTAGTCGCAGTTTCTTACTTCTGGATACTGCACATCAGTTTGGTCCGCTGTTGCTCAAATTTATTCACAGACTGATAATGATGCCCAGTTGTATGAGTTGAGGAAGAAACTCCATGGGTTAAAACAGAGAGACCACTCATTGGCTCAGTATTACGCTGAGTTGACTAACCTGTAGGGTGAGATTGATTATCATTAGGACTTCCATGCTGTTTGTACTATTGATGCTGCTGCTTTTCAGAAGATGGTGGAGAAGGAGCGGGTATATGACTTTTTTGCCGGTCTCCATGTTGACTATGATCCGATCCGTGTTCAGATTTTGGGTCGCGATCCATTTCTCACCTTGGGATAAGCATACGCCCATGTTCAGCAAGAAGAGAGTCGTCGTCATGTTATGGTTCCTATTTCCGGTCAGGAACGCTCTGTGTTAACTGTCACATCTCTTCATCGCACCGGCCAGCCTAGTCATATTAAGTTTGGGGAGAAGAATGGCTTTGTCGCCCGTGATCATCTGTATTGTGACCATTGTGGTAAATCTTGTCATACTATTGATCATTGTTGGAAGTTACATGGTCGTCCTACTCCAGGACGTGGCGGTGGACGCGGTGGTAGGCGTAGTGAACCTGTTCGTGTTAGGAATGTATACTGAAAAGCCTTGCTTTTTAGGTTTTTTTTTTATTCTTGATCCCTGGCATATTAATGAGAAACGTTTGAGATGTTTTTGCATTCGTGGTTTTATATTTATATTTGTGATGAATAAATGCATAGTCCGTATATTCTGTCTAGTATTTGACTCGGTGCATGCTGCACGGAAGATCGGGTCATAGGTTTTGACAAATTATATAGGTAGGCTCACAATCGCAATGGACCCGGACATTTCATTGGTTCGATTGTAGCACATCGTTATAGTAGCTGGTCTTGGCTAGGTCGAACGGGTTGAATTCAGGTTTTGGGAATTCGATATTCGAGCTCGATGTGTTAGTACACTTGGAGTGTATTGAGTGGGATCAACAGGATGATCGATTCTATACTGACTATATGAATTGATCCATATCCCGTATTTTTATGTATTGCACGAACTCTTAATCCCGAAGTAATTGATTGATTGTATTCAGATAGTGTACAGTACTTTGAGTCATCAATGGTTGAGATTTTTTCCATGAGATCAACAATACCGATGAGTTGGG
>JAOTRH010077444.1:0-11515 GCA_034768845.1 Heliamphora exappendiculata
GGGGGGGGGGGGTTGGGGGGGAAGGGACGGTGGGTTTGGGTGGTGGATGGTGGTTTATGGTGGGTTTGGGTAGGGAGGTGGTTTTGAGGGCGGAGCAGTGATTTTTTGTTAAGTTCAACGAAAATTTTAACGGTTAGATTTATTTGATATTAAAATCAAACTTGAATAGAAATTTGTGCAATTTTTGAAACTATGAAGAAGGTTTTTGTTTTTATCAGAAACATCAGAGTTGGCCAGTGTAATTTACTCTTTATTTTATTTTTTTTACAAATAGAAAGTTTCGGATCCAATATTGATTGGATATACGAAAAATTATCATATATTTGAAATTAGTCATATTTAGATCTATTTAAAACATGAGTTATTGTTATATACTATTATTGTCGACTTCATTTACAATATTTACAAACCCAAACTATGATGCGGTTTCATTTAGTTCAATAGAATACAAACTTAACTGCAAATTAGACTTAATATATTAGAAAAAGAAAACCTTAGATATAAAAAGCTACACACAAGCCAATAATAAAAACTTATGATAAGAACTAAACAAATTTAAAGATGAATAAAAACTAAAAAATTCAATTCAGTTTAAATTAAATTTAAACAATGAATACAACTAACAATAAATTACAATTAGATCATAAGAAAAATCATAGTTCACAATGCAAAATCAATTAGTTTAAGTAATAAGTTTATAAAAAAAACTTCAATACAAATAAAAAAACACAAGCGAATACTAAAAGGTAAAATAAGAACTTAACAAAATGAATAGAAACTAAAATAATTAAATTTAGTTTAAATAAAATTTTAAGATATAATAAAAATTAAAATATATAAGAACTAAACCATTAAAAGCTATTTGGTTTTTGATCATATGATGTTTTACTTTCCAATACATGTTATTTGTAGTTTGAGTAAGATATTTATATTCATTTATTGTTTATGCTCAAATATGTTTTTTGCAATTTGAGAATATATATATTTATTTATTTTGTTGTATTTAAATAATTAAATATTTATAAACCCTTGGGTAATTTGGTCATTTTAATTCATTCTCGTTTCTCGTGCATAGTAGATCATTTAAGAGATATACCATTGTTGTCTTTTTTTGTTTGCTCAGTTAATAGAATCAAACGGATAGATCTAAGTGTTATACAAAATAAAAATATAAAGGAATGTAGTAATATTTCAAATAATAAAAAGAATGCCAATATTATTACTTTTAAATAGAAGGAATGCATGTGTAATTTACCCTAAAATCAAATGAACTTAATTTGGTATAAAAAAAACTAACTAAGAGCATTTTTGGTATATAAAAAATTTACACAACTTCATCACACTTAATAGGTGCTCTTCTTTTATATGTTAGCATATATATAATGAATTGAATCGCATCAACGAGCCGTGCAAATTATAAAGAAATTATTAAAAAAATCGAGTTAAATACAAAATACCAAACCACGCACCAGAACCCACAAATCTCCAGTTCTGTTTTCTCACAATAGCTTGAGAGCTTATAAACCGTTAATTTAAAATTACGATCTGTAGTTAGATTAAGGGAGGCCAATCAAAAAATGAGATTGAATTTGGTAAAAGTTCAATTCGCATCAACATTCATGAAACTAATCCAAGTTGCCAAAGAATTCAAACAACTCCAATTGCCTAATAAGACATGATCACCGAAAGTGCTTGTTTGGCAATGCCTTTCATAGATTTGATAGGAATAGACCAATTTCTAACTGCATAAGTAGGGATGTAAATAGTTTGGTTGTTATAAACTAATTCAAAAAAATAATTTCTCAAAATAAATATATGACCCATATTTTTTTAAAAATGAGTCGGGTTGCTGCGTGTTTTTTTCCATGTGGAGATAAACGACGTATATATTTATTTGCTAAAATCAATTAAGAAATAGATGAAAAATTAATATTCAAGGTCACTACTTGAATATTGTAGGTGGATCGTCGCCTATTAACATGTTTTTTTTTAAAAATAAATGCATAATTAATTGTGAGCCAAGCTACTAGGGCAGATAGCTTAAGTAAGCCAATATTAAGAGTAAGGATTAAAGAAAGTCAATACGAAACTTCTCAAGATGAGTATACTACTCGGGTACAGTAGAGCTACTCGGGCACGATTGATCCACTATAGTACATTTCATCCGCTCTAGTACAGTCGGCCCACTTGATAGTCGAGCCACTTGGCTCCCCTTCTCGGGTGAGTGGTTCAACCTACATACAGAACTCCATTTTAGCAACAAAAATTATTTTCTTCTTCTTAGTTACATGATTTAAAACTATACATCCGCTCGAGTTTCTCAGGACCCGAGCTACTCACCCTTCTAGTAGCTCGGGTGCAATACTTATACTCACAACACGAGTTACTCGTGACCCGAGCTACTCACCCCTTCAGTAGCTCGGGTACAAAACTTTTGCTCATAACACTAGTCACTCAAGACTCGAGCTACTCACCCTTCTAGTAGCTCGGGTGCGATACTTTTGCTCAGAACTCGAGTCACTCATGACCCGAGCTACTCGCCCCTCTGGTAGCTCGGATGCAATACTCATAACTCGAGTCATTCATGACCCGAGCTGCTTGGGTATTCTTCCACTTAACCAGTGTTAACTACTCTAACCCAGGTACTCGGGTGATGAGATAAACTACTTATTCAACTGGTGACTCGAGTGATTGGGGATCTGAGCTGATGGGACCCCTATAACTCGGCCAACTAATATTGATGTTCATCATGCAGAGGTAGAAGACATTCCATAGAATAGACTATGAAGCGTAGCCCTGACTACGAATGAAGACCTTCCATAGCCCTGATTACGATGAAGACCTTCCATAGCACATACTATGATGCGTAGCCCTGACTACGACAGTAGCCCTAACTACTTGCCATGGCACAGATCACGAAGACAACACAGACTGTATTATTACCATGGTATAGACCATGAGGACAGCAAAAACTGTATTATTACCATGGCACAGACCATGAAGACAGCACAAACTGCATTATTACCACCACACGGGTCGTGAAGACAGCACAAACTGTAATGTAGCTCTGACTAGCTAATCATGATGACAGAGCACCGACTATGTAGCTCAGTACAGACTGAACAACCAAGATATAGCACAGACTATATGATTATAGATTTCTCTGAGAATCGAAAGATTGTCCCAGAGACAATAAAGACAATGGCAGTACAATCCTACATGGGACATTGGGAGACATGTGGCTTGGTAGCTAAGAAAAGGATTTGTTGAGTCATACGGATCCTCCCACTTGAGTCACCCGAGTGGCCCCCGAGTCACTCGACCCGAGTGGGTCGGGTACTTAACTTGAGCTGGTTGGGTGCCCGTGGAGCTTTTGTTGGCCGACCTAGTTGAGTTGGAGTAAAACACTATTTGGCTAATTATCGGATAGAATCTCTTGATTCTCCATTATCACCTCTCATGATCCTATTCGATCTCTTGAAAGAGTCCTATCCGAACTCCAACATGGCTCCTCTGAGTGCTATAAATAGGAGGGATAACCAAACTTTCGGATCAATCAGATTCTGATAACTAGATATATTGTTCATACTGCCAGTACTCCATACTCAATTAGCCTTCTCCTTCACCCAACCTCGTCTCTCTCTATTTTGTATTTCTGATCACGTTTACATATTTCACCTCTCCGCATTCATTCTTTACTTGTCTATTATAAAAGAACCCTACAAATATTAATGTAATGAGTTTAATGGAAGGAAGCATGTTTTACCCTACATTGGAAAGTTTAAAAGGAATTTAGTGAATATATATAAACCTATCTTGGAGTAAATTAAGGAATGGCCCTTAGAAGTACCAAGTTTTGTGGTTGGGAGAAAATCTACCAAAGTGTGAGTTTAGACTTGACCCAAAAAACACACGTGCTACTCGTTCAACTGGTTTGGTCTGGCTTTGGCTAAACATCCAAGGACCTAATATTTTTGGAAATTTTTTTTTTGAAAATAAAATCTTTACAAATTGAATTTAAAATTTATTTAGACCCAGCAGGTCTGAATTTTACTGTAACCAACTGGCTGATTTAATTGAAAAGGTAAGGTGTCTTTTTTGAGCCGGTTTCAGTTCGTATCGCTTTCCACCTAATGTTTTTTTCTGATTTTTTCCTGTAAAGTATTTTTTAATTTTATTTTTTAGAGACTTTCAGTCAGAATTCAAAAAAATAAATTTTAACGCACAAAAGTTATTAATAAAAATTTTAACGTGTAAGGTCTAATTACGCGATTTCTCTCAAAAAATCCTCCAAACACGTAAATTTATCTATTTTGCATAACAAACAGATAAATTTATCTGTTTGATATTCATCTGTTTAATATGCAAACAGATAAATTTATCTGTATACATATTTATGCCGAATAGATAAATTTATCTGTTTGCATATGAACACAGATAATGCAAATAGATAAATTTATATGTGTTTTTTATACATATTTTGAAAAAGTACAGATAAATTTATCTGTTTTCTTTATGCGTGATTTCAATAAAAAATAGATAAACTTATATGTATTTTTTATACGTGCTTTTAATAAAATAAATAAATTTATCTGTATTCTTCATACATGTTTTGAAAATATACAAATAAATTTATCTATTATAAGGTATTTTTGTTCTAAAATGATCTTGCACGTTAAAATTTTTATGCGGATGGGCCTTACTCGTTAAAATTTTTTATGCTGGATGAAAATTAGTAAACGGCTTATAAATTAAACTGCTTATTAATTTTTCATATTTTGGGAATTTCAACCAAAGGTATAAAAAAATAAGTTTTATCGCGCAAGATTCATCAACAAAAATTTTAACGCGCAAAGTCTAATTACGTGATTTCTCTCGAAAATACTTTACAAACAGATAAATTTATTTATTTTGTATAACAAATAGATAAATTTATCTATTTGATATTCATCTGTTTAATATGTAAACAGATAAATTTATTTATTTGCACATTTATGCCTAACAGATAAAATTATCTGTTTGCATATCAACGCAAATAATGCAAACAGATAAATTTATTTGTCTGTTTATTTATGCCTAAGAGATAAATTTATTTATTTAAATATCAACACAAATAATACAAATAAATAAATTTATATGTGTTCTTCATGGATGTTTTGAAAAGTCATAGATAAATTTATCTGTATTCATTATACGTGTTTTCAATAAGACAGATAAATTTATCTGTACTCTATACATGTGCTTTCAATAAAAGACAGATAAATTTATCTGTATTATTTATATGTATTTTCAAGAAGACAGATAAATTTATCTATATTATATACACGTGCGTTCAATAAAAAATAGATAAATTTATCTGTATTTTTTATACATATTTTGAAAAGATACAGATAAATTTATCTATTTTAGGGTATTTTTATTCCAAAAGAACCTTGTATGTTAAAAACTTTTATGTGAATGAATTTTACTCGTTAAATTTTTTTTATACTGGATGAAAAACAGTAAACGGATTATAAATTGAACTGTTCACAAATTTTTCGTTTTAAAAATAATTTTTTTTATAAAAGATGAATAGGTATAATAAAAATTATGATATTTTTAAAATATATAAAAATATGTTAGTTAATAAGCAAAATGATTAAAAGGTTAATAATATCTAAGGAAAAAGACAATAAATCAAATTAGTTATACACAATATAGGCAGTGTGCAGATTTTCCTTTTTTTTTTTTTCTGTTGTTGAAATTTTAGGGTGTTTAGGCAAGTTTACATGAATTTTGATTAATTTTTTAAAAATTAATTTCACCATTCACTTGTAAGGTCCTATTTAAAATTTAGATTTTGTCTCGTGTAAATTTGACTGGGAAGCAAACTCTTAGCCCCATATGTTAACCACTGGACTAACACCTTGAGGTTGATTTTCTTCTTACATTTGTTTAATACCACGTAATTTCTTATAATTTATGAATTAACATGGTTTTTGGGTTTGGTTTCTTTCTACGGTCTGCTACTCTTGTAAGTTTGGCTTCTTTTCATGGTCCATGCCTACTCTCCCAAGGGTTATCTCTCATGGTCCAATTCGGCTACTACCCACAACAATTAGGCCCCATGTGGCATAATTGCTTATTAATTTGCTTATTTTGTTTTACTTATTTTCATTTTTATTAAATTTTTTTTATTGTTTAGTTAAATTATTAATCTATCATTCTTCTCATCAAGATGAGCTAAAAAGGTAAAAAGCTAAGAATCAAAATATAAAAATATTAAAAAAAAAAACAAAAATAAGCTAAAATAAATAAAATTTAATATTGTGTATTTTTGTCTTTATTAAATTTTTTTTCATCATTTGATCAAACAATTTTACTTTTTTAGTTCATTTTATCGAAGATAATTCTATAAAGTAAAAAATTCTAGACAAAAGATGAAAAAATTCAAAAAAAACAAAAAAAACAAAAAACAAAAATAGGCAAAACTTTGAAAATTTAGCCCAAATAGGAACTAAGGCTTTGTTTGGTTTAGCTTTTTTAGTTGCTTTTTTTGGTCCTTTTATGAACTTTTCAATTTTTGGGGTTAATTTTTTGGTTTTCTCAATTTATCATGATAAAACAACTCTAAAAGTATAATTGTTTTAAAGATCTAAAAACGAAAAAAGCCACATAAAAGTCTTAAAGTGAGTTTTTTCGTCTTATCTAAACTTTTTTATTTTTTGGTCAACTTTTTTTATTTTTTTGATTTCTTGTAACGAGAGAAATTTAAAAAATATTATCATTTGAACTAACATAAACTTTTTTATTTATCTAAATGACAAAAAAATCATATAAAAAAAGCTATTACACACAACGCCTAAGTTGGGCCGTGTTGTAGAAAGAAATAACAATTTTTCTCACATTGCCTCATCCTCACATGTTCTCGCTCCATTTTATACGAGTTTTTTCTACTTTCGATAACAAATGGAATGGGAGCGGTATTTGCTTGGCCCACTCTATTTTTTCTCGCCCCCAATATAATATTAAAATATTATATTCATCTCTAATTTTTTTATTTATTACATTTTGTATTTTTAGTTATATTGATTTATTAACTATTATTTTTTATTTTATTATTTATAACTCTTATTAATATAACTTTTTAAAACTTTAAAAATTATTCTTCAAATATTTATGTTTTTGTTCTGTTCTCTGCTACTTCTCTGATACTTTCTTCTATTCTCGTTTCGATCAAATTAATAATAAACAGGAATAAAAAAACCCATCTCCAATCCCGTCCCACTCCATTGGCATCCGTAGTTGTAGTAGGACCCGCACTACTTAGAGTTGAATAGAAGTTAGTTTTCTGCCTGTGATAAATTATTTTTAAATTTGTAGTTTATAACTTAGTAGAAAATTCAAAAAATCTACACTAATAAGTGGGCTTATATAATTTTATTTAAGTTCACAATTATAATAAATATTTATAATTTCTATTTCAAGTCATAATTAAATAATTTTAACTCAAATGTATAATTTGATAATTTTAACTACACATAACATCACGTGTAATATAAACAGAACATAATTAGTTTAATTGTTGAGATAATTAATTCTATTTCCACTGAAGTGGTTGCCTTTTAATTATTGTATTTATTAGGGCTGGTTGTTCATGGATTCTTTCTTTTAAAAAGAAAACCTTCGTACACAAAAATAAATTACAGAATCAATTGCAAAAGCCAAAGTTTTAGAGGTAAAGAACATATTTTTTTAATAATATTTTTGGAAAAACATGGTCTTAACGTCAAGTCTATTAATGTTTGTTCCTTTGTCCAAAGCAAAATTGAGAATTTTATTACAGATACGAATGTTCAATTTAATATATTTGTAATAATATATTAGTAAAATCTTTGTTTGGCCTAACTTTTGTTTTTGAAAACTTTTTGTTTAAAAGCCTTTTTAAAAACTCAATTGTTTAGTCTCCTATTGTAATTAATTGATTTTTTTTACATATTTCTACATATATTTTTTTTTCACAAAAAAACTAAAAAACTAAAAAAATTACAAAAAAACTAGACCAAACACACGCTAAATTATTTCTATTGGCTTGGCAAAAAAAAAAAAAAGAAAAAAATCCATACTTGCCAAAAAAACTTTTCTCTATCTAACTTGTGAGCAAGCGGTTCGTTATCGTACCATACCAAAATAAATATTTAAAACTCTAAAATTAACTACTACTTGGTAAAATTGTGATTTAGTCCAGATATTGTTCTTCAGGGACTATAGGACGGAATTATAATTTTACAATTTAAAATATTATTTAATTTTCTTTTATAAAAAGATTTATTTGTTTTAATCTAAAAAAATCTAAAATTAAATTAAACTAAAAATAAAAGATTTGATTTAGATGAGAAAAAATTTCTTAAGGACTTGAATCCACCATAACTAGTATTTTAGTTTTATTTATTTTATATTTTATTCATTTGATTCAATTCAATCCGGTCAAGACTACAAGGCTGGCACAGATTAGCAAGAGAATAAGGTCGAATCCAAACCTGACATATCTTATCTTGGACGTGGCATGCATCGTTCGAGTGATTTTGGCACAATCCATCCTATTCAAGCATAAGATATTCCATATTTGGATAAGAATAAAAATATATAATAATTGCATGATCTTATTATTACAATTACAGAAAGTAAAAATAAAAAACTAGATAATCAAATTAAAAACCCATTGATTAAACGCTAACGCCTTAAAATCATATAATGAATTGAGTTCGAATAGAAAAGGATCTTTGGCGACCACATTTCCATCGCAGCATGTGCTCATTGGTGACTATTGTTAGAGGTAAACTGCCAAGATCATTATTTTTGAAAATAATTTTTGATAAAAAATTAACTGGACGGGCAAATGCCAAAACGGGTTCCAGATAAAATTTTTGACGTTGATCGATAAAAAATAAACCCGTGCAACCAAAGTTAATTTAAAAGAATACATTTTGTCGATCTAATCTTCAACTACAACTTTATTTCGAGTTGAAACTCCAGTCAGATCTTCTACTGTATTCCCTTACGCGATCCTCGAACGTAGTGTAGGTTACGATCCTCCGAGAACTCGAACCGGCAGAACCCCGATATATTTAAGTCTTAAGAGACAAAAATAATCTCATAATAGTGATAATAAAAATCATCAAAAATTGGTTCAGTTTACCTGCATATATATAGGGCTACAGTAGGGACATGGAGAGTAATTATGAGTTAAACTTCCAGTGGAACACAGACACATACTAGAGATTTTGCAATTATGGAAAGACATGCAGCAATTTTTGCAATTTTCATAAATCACTGAATTAGAGTTCACATCACTAAAAAACTATAATTGCATTCTGACCCATAATCTCAAGACCTTCTTGCGTTGAGCTCCTGCTATTAAATGCTTATCATTTTTTTCCACGTTAAGATTATCGATACCTGCCAATTAAATTTAATTATTGACATCTTGATATTTCTTAAGCCCTTTCGCTTAACTTATTTGATCGCCGGATAATTAAATCTACCTGCAGGGTTTAGCCCGGTCAAAACTTATAAGTATCCTTAAGGGGGTATTACCAATCCCGATCTATCGGGATGTGGAGTTCATCAATAATTAATATTTATCATATAAATAATACTGTTATCCAACTCATCGGGAGCTCTTGTTATTAAATGCTTATCATTTCTTCATACGTTAAGATTTCTGATATCCACCAATTAAATTTAATTATTGATAATTTAATTTAATTGGTATCTTAATATTTCTTAACCCCTTTCGCTTAATTTATTTGACCGCTGGATAATTAAATCCACCAGCAGGGTTTGGTCCGATCAAAACTTATAAGTATTCTTAAGGGGGTATCGTCAATCCCGATCTATCAGAACGTGGATTTCGTCAATAATTAATATTTTTCATATAAATAATACCGCTATCTAACTTACCGAAAATATAGACTCATATAAGATCGCACCCTCTAATGAATCAAAATAACGAATATTAAATATATGCAAATCAATAATTATTTCAGGATTAAAAGTATAAGTATTATTCATAATAACCTTAAAGTGTAAATTAGTTTATATAGTGAGTACAAAATTAATTACCCCAAATGTCCAATTCAATACACACAAAGTGTACTGACACAGAGAGTCGGAACAGTAGACGACGCTATTATCTGTTCACTGTAACCAAGACAGACCTACTGAAACTCTGTGCCACAGTCGTACCGATGGTATCTCCATTTCTATCTAAACTGTGAACATAAAACTTATATTCTGTAAAAACCTAAAATCTGATCTTTTGTGTGTAAGCCGTACTCTACACACCAGAATAAATACTATATAGAATATTAGACATTCATGCATAACCTTAAAAAATAATATACATACATTGCTCATAAAGATTCTTATAAAATAAAAAATTAATTTTATTAAAATAAAATTAAATATCAAAAATATGATTTTTAGTATACCAACCATAATAATCTCCTATTTATATTCAAAACCATGCGGCCATACATCTGACTCTCATGCCTTTTACATGACTATCAAAAGTCTTAACCGGTAAGCTTTTTGTAAAAGGATCTGCATGGTTGCCTCCTAATGCAATCTTGGTTACAGATTCTTGGTTCCTTCGAGTTTGCAACCGCTCCGCTATTATTACAATAAAGTGTAATAGTTGATTAAACTGAAAATACCACATATAGATCCAACAGGAAGTTCCTGAGCCAAACGGCCTCCTTGGCTGCTTTAGAAGCTGCCACATACTCCGCCTTCATAATGGAATCAGCAATGCAGGACTTCTTGATACTCTTCTAACTTATAGCTCCACCTTCTAAGATAAACACATATCCTAAGGTAGACTTACGAGTGTCAAACTGAAAATCTAAGTCTATGTATCCCAAGGGTACTAAATTGTCTGCATTGTAAACCAACATATAATCCTTAGTTCTTTTTAGGTACTTAATTATATTATTTACTGTAGTCCAATGCTCCTGCCCTATGTTAGATTGATATCTGCTAACCACGCCAACGGCAAAGAAGATATCGGGTCTAGTGCAAAATACAGCATACATGAGGCTTTCTACTGCCAAAGCATAAGGAACAGCCTTCCTCTTCTCTATCTCATTAGGTGTCTTAGGACATTAATTTTTGGATAGAGTAATTCTATACCTGAAAGGGAGAAACTCTTTCTTGGAATCCTGCATGCTGAAACGAGGATATCATATATATGCTTTACTTGCGATAAGCCTAACATCCTTTATTTTTTATCTCGCACAATCTTGACCCTAAGGATGTGACTGGATTCTCTCAACTCCTTCATATTAAACTGCCTAGATAACCATACTTTAACGGTAGATAATGCCCACATATTGTTTCTGATGAGTAAGATATCATCTACATAAAGTACTAAAAAGATCACCACGCTTCTGTTACGGTTCTTGTACACACAGAACTCTTTCAAACTTTGATCAAAATCATAAAACTTAATGGCTTGATCAAACCAAGTGTTCCA